>JAAAKG020142412.1:0-11615 GCA_010014905.2 Druon quercuslanigerum
TGTATGTATGTATGTATGTATGTATGTATGTATGTATGTATGTATGTATGTATGTATGTATGTATGTATGTATGGATACAGTAACTAAATGAAAAACATTGTGCGTGATTCAGTGGCCATTTCTGGAACTCATTAACAGCCGCTAGCTGGGGGTATGGTGAAGGGCTATCTTAACGCGCACTTTTCTGGGGGCGTTATAGGCTCATAACATGCTGGTTTCGAATAACTATTTTTAAATTTTGCAAACCGGGATATTACGTAGATTGTAAACAAAATTGATATTAGCAGTTTTTGAACAACTTTGTGAATTAGGATATTTTAAACTTATTTTAGGCCTATGGAACATTAAGATATTAATCGAACTCTATCAGTTTTTACAGAGGATAGAAGGGACCCAAAATGAAACTTTGCAGTGCAAGGCTTTTTTTATTTCGAACTTGTTTTTTTTTCGATTCATGCTGATGAATGACTTAACGTTTTTCGGGTGCACATAAGCTCTCTTGTGTTTTATCGAATTTCATGGAGTTCTTGAGCGTAGTTATATGTACACTAAAGGCATTCATTATTTTTAAAGCATAGCAAATACCATAAAGAAATCACTTGTGAATATGATATTTTGATGAAGCTGATGCAGTCAATTTACAGGATCCAGAATAGTGCTTTCTTATTGGTTCAATAAGGTTGAAAATGTCACATACTCGCATTCTATTCCCGACAAGAAGGCTTCCAATGAAAAAGGATGGCGAGTTACCAAAAACAAGCTAAGATTCTTAAGTGTATTCAATAAACATACAATTTAATATTTTTATTTAATGTTTATTGATTAATTATTGGGTAAATTCTTTTGAAGCAGGACTGATTACCCTATATCATTAGGATTAACTTTCACACACAACATTGTGTCAAGAAATGACTTTACATATTTGATCATGATTTAGTTATCATTTTTAAGAACTGAATTAAAATCAAGTAAGTATTTGCCAATGATTTAATGTAATTTTCATGCAAGATCTTATCAGATGTTTTAAATCGATTAAACTTTTAAATTCAATGTTTTCGATTCAAATAATTAATTAAAAGGATTCCGATGCAACTCCAATTTTCAATCGTTTTCAATGCAAGCTTTTTCTATCGTGTTAAATTTTTTTTATTTTCCATGCTTCCAATTTTAATTATTTTAATTAATATATATATATATATAACTCTCAATAAATTCATATATTTTCGCCAAACAGCCAAACACTATCAAACATGTATACTGGAATTTTCCATTAAATGCATTGGAAGTTTAATTCTGAGACGTACCTACAAGAACAAAATTTATACGTAAACAAGTTACGAACTAGTAGTTAGGTCTCGGATATGAGAAAAATTCATTGAACATTGATGTATTTTCGTGAATAATCTGCGAATTTTGAGAGGGAATTGACGAACTCGATCATCAGCTTTTTCCGTAAATAATAACAGAAATATTATGAGTGATTGGGAAAAGTTTCACAGAGCACTCACGAGCTTGACCGGCTAAGCTGGAAAATAATAAGTAGTTTTGATTTCATCCGATGAGTGGCTAGAAGTTTTATTAAACCTGCATTTTTCAGCCTCGATGGCTGCGCATTTTACGCAGTCATGGTTTATGTTTAGAAACTGACGTGTCAGAAGTGCATGGGTTCAAATCCTTAGCGTTGTGCGAGTTTATAAATAAATATAAATTAAATCATACAAATAAAATTTTCCCTTTTTGAATTTAAGTTAAAAATTTTTAGGAACTGTTCGTAAAAAAATTCCAAATTTATCCATACATTTTTCATAGAAATAAGGATATACACTGAGAGACTTTTTGTTAGAATAAATGATCAAATTGAACGAGAATTTAGTTTAATATCGTTTCAAAATAGGTAAAACAGGGTTTAAGTATCAAAAATTATTATAGTGGGTTTCGGTCGTCAGAACTGATATTTTTGCTTGAACAAATGGAAAGGATGTTGCATTAACTCTTACAAAACTTGCAAGAATTTAAAATTCACTATTCTATTATTCGAAAGAGCGAAAACATCTTTTTGAAGTTGCCATACAAAGCATATGAGAATCTCAAACGACTATATGAAAAATAACTCCCTCCGCCAAAAGATGCAGCCTTCAGAAGGAGGAACTACAAAAACAAATTAAATATAAATAAATACGGACACACACGCACGTACAATTATTATTTTTATTATTGTATACTTAATTTATTCACTACATAAATAATCGCAAGAAAAATCGAAACGGCTGCGGCGAGATTCGAACCTAACTTACCTAAAGCACTAACGCATTCCCTAAAAACTAAACCCCACGGCTAACTTACATTATAAAATATTTGACAAAACTCTTGGCAAACCGTCGTCGATTGAAAACACAGGGCAGTATGACAAATATCTGAGCCCTTTTTCACGAGTAATTTGTTGATTCAGACTTTTTGTTAAAGATAGACTAAGCATTTTATCACGTTCAATGATTAAATTGATTTTTTATAAAACAGATTGTTTTTTAAAGGAATTGATATTATTCTTTTATGAATAAAATTATCTAATTTGATATCTGAGTAACTCAGTATAATAAACTTGAGTGTATTTAGATATAATATATTATAAATTGTACTCACTGTATTAAATCTTATTACCTTAGTGCATCAATTTCGTGAGAAAGAATTCCTAATATTTTAAATTCCATAGTATGAATATAGTATGCATTGAAAATAGGAAGAGTTGACTTTTATTTAAAATGTTGTGAAACGAACAAGGAGCATTTTCAAACGAAACTATATGAAAAATCAAGAATAATGATTGCATAGGTTGCTAAGCATCTCAGGTTTCTGTCAACTTCATATTGACAATATAAATTTCTAAAATACGTTTTCGAGATTATGATTTTCACAATTTTTCTTATTCAATTTATTTTTCGAAAACTCAGTAAAAAAATATCATTTTTTCGTAGTGTTATTTCTTGAAATCGAGATTCTTAATATTTCATATTTAGTATATTACTTTTTCGTCTTCGTGTTTTAAATACTCGTGTGATAATATTAAACTTCGGTATTTTAATACGAATAAGTGTAATAAAACCTCGATTTCCCTGTTTTGTAACGATTTTATACTAAATTCTAATTCAGTTTTTTTTTACTTATTCTAACAATAGGTCTCTCAGTGCGATGCTTGATTTCTTATCCCGTACCCAAGACAATGATCGGAGGAAAGTATTAACAAATTTTGCAGGCACGGGGAATCGAAACCTAAACGCCAAGTTCTATAAGTCACGTGTATTACCAGATACAATGCTCATCCGCGAAACCGTGTAAAGTGAGTGTAACCTAAGATTCTAATACCGGTATTGCAAAGTACTTTCATAGTAAACGACGCGTATTCTATAAAATTGCAAAACATGTATTGGAATTCCAATACCGTGTTTGCAATTTAACATTACGCTTGTATTGTAGAAGTATTGTAGATTAAGCAGCCAGTTTAACAGTGTATATAACGCTGTGGGGGGGGGATCTGTTCAGCTTTGCGATGGATTCCACATTGGTAATGTTGCCTAATATATGTTATCTTCAAAGAGTGTGTGTTTTAACAGTTTTCTACATCTTTCAGTTGAAAATTTCGTAAGTTTATAAGGTCAATGTTTGTTTTACATGAAAGTCAAATTTCATTGGTTTATTTCAACGTTATGTAAAATTTCGCCAGGGGAAGGTGGAAGCGTGTTAATCAGTTATCTTAGTAATTTCACCTTATCCAATTAGTAAATGTTTCAACTTATCGTAGATTTACAGGATCCTGAAGGAAAAATTTCACCTTGAATGGCAAATCAACTACTCGATACCGGACGTCACAGACTAAAAAATCAACTAAGTTGATAGGATTATAAAACAATCAAATATATACTAAACCCAAAATGCGATTAAAAGTGTACTTAATTATATATTTACCAAAAAAGCTGAGTACGATCGCTAAAGCAAAAACCAGAGTACCACTAATGATCCTCATTTTTTTAATGATCAGAGGAAATTGATTTATAAAAAAATATTGAACAGTGTATCTAACTCTACGAGATATTTCATTACGTATATATATATACTAGCCTCTACCTCACTCGCACTTTTAAATTATCGCACATATATTTGTACAATAGATTAACGTACAAGAGCGTATTTTTATAAGATATTTGAATTACAAAAATCTCTTTTCTCCTTATTAAAACATAATTTACACAGATGAAAATGATTGGCAATAGAATATTGGATGGTATGCTACGTTATCTGTTATATTTGTCTTATGTATGACGCAATAAACTGCGGTACATCTGGTAAAAATGTCGCACAAAATGTTATCTATCTTCTAAATTCATAAATAAATCATTCAGAAACCATTCAAACACTACAAAATGCTTTTATCTGACATTTTTGATTCCGTCACCCATTGTCACGTGTTATTTTCAAATCTCACTTGACTTTGACTTTAAGGCAGCTATATCTCGCTCGTTCAATTATTTTCTAATCGAGACAGACTTCGAAGTGCTTTTCGAAATACGCTTCGGAATCTCTTCTTGATTATTATTCTTTTTAATTTAATATAAATGATATCTGCCAGTCTTCAACAATAAAAAAAATGTCGTTGATATTATTTAATAATTTTTCATTTTGAATTTCCAAATAAACTAAAATTTTCGGGTATTTTTCTGCGCAAACTTCCTATGAATATGTAATAAATCAATAAGCAAAGGGCAATCTCTATTGCACATAAGCGTGTTGAGATACTATGAAAGAACGAAATGTAAGCCTCCTGGCTCTTCCCAAGGAAAGATTACAGAGTGTCAACTCTTTCTATGCATAATAATTTTTTAAAAGGCTTGTGGCTCTTTTTAACATTTTTTAGATAGAACTAAAGAATGATATGTTAAAAATATTTTCCATCTTTCATGTCAGTTTGTATTTTGCGCTCTCTGTGAAGCAGAAGAACTGCACGATCGATATAGATACAAAAATCGATAAAACATATACTTACAAGCTATTGATTCTGTCAACACGTGTAGCCAAATTAATTTTTGTGCACGCCCAGTAATCCTTATAATTTTAATTTTAATTTTTAACTTCTGCCGAATGAAGTAAGACAATCTGATGAGGGAATCGGTCCGATTCCGAAACGATATTTTGTACAATAGTGAATGAATAGTCTAGAAGAAATCGAAGAAAGAAAGTTTTTCCTTACAAATTCTAACATAATATAACATAAATGGAAAGCATCTGAAGTATTGCAATATAAACTAAATTTCCAACAAGGAATTATGGCTTGCAACTAAGCAAAGTATATAGAAAGTTTGGCTAGAATAAGAAATTTAGAGGGTCAATTCTGCTCTCTGAAATATGGGAGGGAGGCAATCCCCCCAATTGGGGACTAAGGAACAAAAAGTACCTTCTCCTCTCATAGTCGCTGCCTCTAAAAAAACGACAAAATGAACGTCAGAAATGGAATAACAGGAGAATTAAAGAATAAGTTGAAAGTATTGACGATATGAATGAGACAGAGAAACATTTCTGGCGGAAGAAGGTAGATAGGAGAATGGGTTTAAGGTATTCGAAAGCGTGAGAAGGATAAGACCTCACAAATTCAAACTGAAAATTCTAGTGAGGTAGCTGCCTAAGTTGAAAATTCTGGAGACGCACCTTCATTGCCCAGAACAAAGCCACTTGTTATAAAGAATAAGAAAAACTGCGAAAGAAAAAGCGAAATTTAAAAAGTAAATTGGCTCGAGATAAGAAATCACAGCAAAGGAAGAATAATATAATAACGAGCATCCATTCCTCAGCAAAGACTGCACTCAGGAGGTTTATTGGTAAAGTAAGGAATAGTCCAATGTGCAAAGGGAAAAAAGATATAATTACTTGAAATTGAGAACATGTTGTAAGGGAAATTTAAAAACACTCATTCTAGTATTCTACTGTGCGACTTTCTCATCGTGCTACATGTTTAGGTATGTTACAGCAAAACTTACCGTCAAAACTTTTTGCGACGCAGACTTGTAACCCTTGTAAAGAAGAGTGCCTTAAACGTAATTGCGAAACTTGAAAATTGAAATCTGTCTGCTCTACCGATATCAGCGATCTTATGAATTTATATTAGTTTCTAATATTCTTATGCACTTGACACATACTATTTGTTGTGAACATATGACTTAAACATTCAATCATTTTTAAGAAACCCGCCAGCGGTAACTAATCAGGTTGGCCTGCCGCGAAAGGGAATTGACCCTTATATTGAGTCTGACCTTTTTTAACAGTGACACTGGTCATAAAATAAGAGTCTCTCTGTCTAAGTCAATAAATCTGGACCCTAAAAAACGATCAATTTTGGTTTTCTTCGCACAGCCCATTGTTTAATTTTTCAAGAAGGCAGGATTTCTTGAGATGTTTCAGCCAATCTGAAGCGATGCTCTTCAACTTCATGAAAAAAATTTTATTAGTGATTTACGACAACGGCGGTTTGTTTTTATGTGAACTTACTCCAGCAGAGGTGTTTTGTCCATATCCAGGTCAAACTAAGAAAATTAATAAAAAATTATATTGTAATTAACAGTTTAAAAATAGCATAATCAGCATCGACAAATTTATTCGATTCCAATGATATATTACATGCATATAAATGTTGAAAATTTGAACAAGTTGATTTGAAGAAACCTTAGCCCAATATTTAATTTGATATTGCTTACTCGAGACCTACGCGCGTTGTGGTCCTTTTATGGAAACATCTCGTAAAAAGCATTCCAACTATTTAAAAAAAGTCCCAAAAAATTAATAAATATTAAATTGAAAGCAAGATACCAATGACAAGAAAAATTAAAAAACTATGTGTGCAAAAAGAGTGTTTAGTCGGAACTTTGCCAACATGGCAGAATCCCGTGGTTCATGGATTTGTTTTTCACTTTAATTAAACTAAATAGTAACACTAATATATTTAAGGGTATGGCGCAATCAGTAAAGTCAATGACATACCATTTTAAGGGGAAAAGCCTCGTGGCAAAAAACCGCTCTATTATCGTCTGTAAGTTTACACGACACCCATTTATGGTCACTTATAAAAAGTTAATCAAGTTTATAAACTCACACTATTACCAAATAATGGTCAACACTCGCGAGGCCTCGAAATACCAGAATCAGACATGCACATGTTGCATGCATGGGTTGCGTATTAAATTAATTTATCGCAATTCTATTTAATATATTGATAATAATTGTACCTGCATAAAATGCATGTGATCGTCAAAGTAAATGAACTCACATTGACAATAATAAGGTCGAATCGCGAAAACCATTCCAACCGATCGCTTATACCACACTTGTAAAAACAAGATACAAAGGGGTAGATCTCTACAAGTCCGTTGACTGTACAGTACTACTCTTATTGTGAGCTTGACGAAACTGATGAGAGAAAACCGTTCTCTTCAAATCGCGGTGCTTCGACATGACGGAAAAAATCGATCATCTACGAAGCCACTCGTTCGGCATGGCGTCAGCCGTTTAATCATCGCGCTGCATACTCTCACAGCACCTAATATGCGAGCAAAAGAAGCAGAGAAAGAGAAAATGTTCAAAAAATACGCATTTACATATATATGCTTCGGTTTTGACCTAAAGAAGGGTAATGACACTTCTCACCCAAGAAATGACAACCTACATGCGCATCTGTAGGGTCTTCTTGTGGGGAACAGACTATAGAAGAGCGTACTGGCTCTCTAAAATTGAATCTTCTAACTTTGACCATCTATTTTTCTTCATACGTACAGAGTAAAGCATCAATAATAGACTATGGCAATTAAACTATATACTTGTTTTTGGTATACTGAGCAAGGTAAAAACGCATTCTGCACACTCTCGCCTTCTTTGAGACACGATCTTCTAGCAATTTTGGTACATATCGAGTCAATATTGAACAGGGCCTTAGAGAAAAAACCTGGCATCGTAAGGTTGCACTTTCTTAGTGCTGTACCATCAGGCTGTACCGCTCTCAAGCAATGTTCGGTTCTTCAAAAAGTTAAATAGACAAGCACTACAAATAATGGAGTGCTGATGGAGTACGAGGCCTCACAAAAAGATCCACAGTAACCCATAGAAGAGACATAAACGATTTCCAAAGTCTTCTGCGTGTTTTTCTAGAGAGTAAGATCAAAGTATGGTATGAATCTGTTATACCGAAATATATTAAAAAATGGACAAGAAAGTTCCGGCAATTTTCGAAATTCCAAGGAACGATGCAGGTTTATAAATGAACTTTGACAAGAAGTAATTTCTACAAGATGAACTTCAATGAAATAAGCTTATACAAACAGATCTAAAGAGTCCTTGTCAGCATTACTGTCTGGGATCCTTAAAACTGGAGCCTCAAGGCGAACACCAGAGGTCACCGTCAATGAGACACCTGAAAACCAGGCAATAGACGAGGAAATTCGTCACGAAATCCGGGCAATGAGCGTGATTTTCGAAGAATTAGACTCAGAGTAACAACCTGAGACAACGACAAGAGAACCAAACAACCTCACGGAAACCGAATACCGCTGGATGACCTTAACACAGGAAAAGGGTAAAGCCCAGACAAGGAAGGGAATATACGCGGTCAAGCGAAGCCGACACGACGCGATGGTGGAAGAAATTTTCACATATAAAAATAGGCGACCGGCGGTAAAAGCTCACATTGAGTAGGAGAAGAGAAGGAGGTTGGTAGAAAAAGCCGATGAGCTTAAGACGATGTATCGGGACGCAGTTCGAAGAAAGAGGCAAAAGGAGAGAGCCAACTTGGTAAAAAAGGCCCACACAGGGCCTGGGCAGGAGTTGATGGGAGAAACGAGGGAACGCTGGACCCAGTATCGACAATGGACACCGGTACAAGCCTGGCCCCTCACAGGAGATGGAGCTCACCAGGAAAGAAACGAAGCCCGAAACCCAAACCGCAACAACAGAGACGAAAAACACTTTGTCATCCTGTGTGAAAACAACGTCGTCAGAAAATTGAGAGCGTCTCAATAGAGTAGTTAACACGCCAATAGAATTGTAAGAACATATTCATTATGTTATAGTGTCCTTTTAAGCTATTGCTCCGCCTCAATTTCAGGGGGCAGTTGTAACCCTCCAGTTACAAGGGGTTGCCTGAAAGTAGGGAAAAATTGCATCTCCTGTTTGATCCTTCTGAAAAGCAGCATCCCACAGGAGAAACTCTAGAGCGCAAACTCAAGTCACTCCCTCTTCGACAACATTACGTAACATCGAGAAGGGAGAGCTGGAGTTGAACTATAAAAATGGCAGCCCAACAAAAAAATAGTATTCTAGATCCTGTAGCTGGAAAGCACAGGTCGGAGGAAAGAATCGGTAGGAGAAACCCAGAGCTTAAAAACCTCTGGAACTTGTCCGAAAATTCTATACTTAAAAAGAATAAAATTCCAAATTCTTGGAATCTTATTCGGGTAAGTTCTCTCCTCAAGAGCCCAGTGGATAGCATCCACTGAAGCTGTTGATAAAATGAGGCTTACTTTCAACGACCTCGTGCGTGTCAGATCTATATGACTTTTATTTTAAGTGACTCCAAGTTTCGAGCCTCCACGAATTTTTCTAGAGCAAAAGTCCCTCTTTTAGTGTACGAATATTAGAGATTTTTATTTTTAAGGTAAAAGCCTCCACTCCCAAGTTTATTTCATACTCATAAATTTTATCTCTGCTTTCTCGAGTGACTACAGAATTAAAACCTGTAACTCAGTCTATAACAAATAGAGGCTAAAATATTTATGATCTGTCAATCACTCCCCAAATTGTGTGCAAAAGACTTAGAGACATAAAATCCTCTATGCCCTATTGCAAAACACATTTTGCTGAGCGAAGGTGAGACGAGAACGAATATTCTGGGAAAAGATAAAATCAGACCTTATTGTCTCACCATTATAGTTGTGTTACAAATAGAGATTAGATAAATAAGTAATTATTTGAGAAAGGTCATCTCGTATGTAAAATGCATTCTATTTTACGTTACCGTTCTTGAGAATAGGGACTAGAAATACCTTTTGTACCATATTAGGGTAGCTTAAGTTTATTTTAATAAACTCGTATCATATAAAGAGAATCTTATTCTTTCTCCGGAAAAAGCCCTTTTTATTTTATACAATTTTAATTAAAACTAAGCCGGTTATTAAATTACCCCTTTTAAACAACGCCCAGAAAGTCGGCGGTTGCAATATATATATGGCCCGTTCCACGTCAAACGTGACACCCCTACGGCCAAAAATTGAAGACCTCAAGAAAAACGTTTAAGGGCTCAAATTGTTTGTATTCATGTACTCTTTCGAATGCAACATGTCGCATTAAAAAATTTCAAGATGGCAGCACCAATATGGCGGAGAGAAACCCCAAAAACATCAAGAGTACAGATTAAAATGCTTGTAAAAATTAAAAAAAGCAATAATGTTGGGCCGTTTTTTGCTCAAATAGTAGCTTCTACACACCTATTAAAATATCACATGGTAGTTTACCGAAATCCAATATGTTGCATTCAATATAGTGGCTAATATGTCGATAAGGTAGACGATTTTTGAAAAATCAACTGATTAGAACTAAATTTGGTATATGGGGGTTATTGTGGTTTTTGATAACGAATTTGAAGTCAGATGGACATAATTCAAAATGGCTGATTTAATATGGCAACTTGGTGTGTGGAAAATCAAGTTTTTCTCAAAGAATACATGTGAGTACTTATTTTATAGGTTATCGAGGTCACTGAATTCAACTCTACTTTAAGATTTCCATTTTTATAAAGCTCTCTGCATTTAAAAGAGTTCAGACTGTCATTGTATTACATTTACAATGCCCACATTCCTTTTTTTATTTATTTATTTGTATTTTTTTACTTTTATACTTTTTTTAAACGTTTTTATGTTCTTTAATTATATCTTAACATTGTATGATAGCATGTGGACTGTTTTCAGCTGAATATCTTTTTACATGTAATGTGGCATTTGAGCAAACGATAAATGCGTGTGAAATGCTCATTTTTGTTCTGCTGGAGCATTGGTGAATCGTCTGGAAAGGAATCTCATAGTTTTTTCGTGCTCCTTTGTAGTATAGTATAATATTCTTCTATTCGGAAACTTCCTTTTTTGGCTCCATTCATAAAGAGAATTGAATGTTAAAACGGCATCATTAGGTTTTGCTTGAAGACTTGCACGTGTGGCTTCGCACTTGAATGTCGCACCTAAACCGTCGCAGACAAATCTTCAATGAGCGGTTGCGTGGCAATGCCACTCTGCTAAAATACCAAAATCATCATAATGTTTCACTAAATTATACATTTGGCTTCGATTTTTTAAGTGCTGCCTAGCACCGTCAGTAACATAAATTACTTTGTTAACTTTTGGACAAATTTTTTTTACTTCCGGTATGCTCTTTTGCTGCACTAGGTAGACAGAAGTAATGTCATGAGTCTCAAAGTCAGATAAAATAATAAAGCTACTATGCTTAATGTCATTTCCACATTTATAATAACAAGACACTGGAACAACTGTGCACTGGTCATTGTTGTAATGAAACGCTTGTGCGGCATCCTGCGCGA
>JAAAKG020142413.1:0-11615 GCA_010014905.2 Druon quercuslanigerum
GTCCTATAGTTAAACATAAAGTATTTTAATCCTGAACATGTAGATGTTACATTTGAACATCCATTTTTCTCCGTGTAAGGATCAAGAAAATAACTTGATCTAATGTTAGATAATTTTTACAGTACCGTAATCAGACTTCACAGCCCAAAATGCTCCGGGGAGCATTCCTTCAACTCAGAATGTATTGCTTTATCAACAAAATAAATAAATTTTCAACAAAAAAACATTGTCTACACAAAAGAAAAAAGTTATGAACCCATACTTGTTGTTTCTGTGTACCAAAACAGATGAATTTCCAACCGAAAAAGATATATTTTCAAAAAATAGTTAAGTTTTTAGGCCAAAAAGTACAATATTTGAGATAACAGTTGTCTTTTAAACCCGAAAAATTATTTTTCAACCAAAAATTAATTAGTTACCAAACAGTGGATTGAAATTTTTATTTAAAAAAATGTATTTACAAATAAAAACTGTCGAATTTTCAACTTAATTGTCCAACTGTCAACCTAAAAAGGTTAATTGTTATCTAGGAAGATTAAATACCTAGCACAAATTAATTTTCAACATAAAAGACGAACTTTTACCAAATCAAATAAATTTTTAACAATTTAGTTTAAGTTTCAACTGAAAGCATTAATTTTTCAATCGAACAGTTAAATTTTTAAATAAGCAAGACAAAAATGGAAGTATTTAAGTTTCCAGTTAAAAATTAATTATCAGTTTAAAAAATTAATTCTCGACAAAAAAAAAAGTCTCAATCCAAGAGATACCTTTTCAAATTAAATTTTGAAACTTCGGCCAAACAAATGAATTTTAAGGAAGCAGTTCTATTTTGAACCTGGTAGTTATTTTTTAATGAAAAAAGAAAACGACTTTCTAAGAAAAAATTCAAAAAAACTTTCAACCAAATAAATTAATTGTCAACCCAAAGAGATTAATTTTAAACAAAAACTATCACAATTTTTAAGCACAAAAGAGGCATTCTCAAGTTTCAAAGAAGTTTTAACTAAAAAGTATGAATTTCTATCCAAAAATAGAATAGTTGCTTTCTCACTTTAAAAATATTAATTTACAAAGAATAAAATGAATTTCTAAATTTTTAACCAAAAAAGATAAATTCTCAATTAAAAATTTGATAGTTGAATTTGAAGTAAAAACTATCAATTTTCAGAAAAAAATGGAATAGTTAAGTTTTCATTGAAGGGAATAATTTTCAAAAACAAAAACGAATTTTCAACAAAATAGTTTATTATATTGATTTCCTTACTTCGGCCAGGGTAATTAATTACATAATTAAGTTGTGATATTAAATTTTGCCGATTTCGGGTCTAATAATTTTTGGAGAAACGAGAAAAATATCCCTCTGTCCGAAAAATTAACATAAGAAATTAGTTGATAAAGTAGTTCATCTTTCAACCAAGTGGTTCAATTTTTGACTCAAATGATGACTTTTTAACATGATAATTGAATTTTCAACAACATTGATTAATTTTTCAACGACATTGAGCATTTTTTACCAAACTGCTAAACGTTAAATTTTAAATCCGAAAAGACGAATTTTATATCAAAGAAGAAGAACGTTCAGCGTTTCAGTTGAATATTCGATCGAGTAAGATGAATTTTTAAGAAAGTAGTTCAATTTTTAACAAACAGGGGAAAAAGAGGAATTCATCAAGAAAAGGGATGATGAGCGGAATACGAAAAAGACGTTGGAGGGGAAAAACAGGAGGTACATTCAATGCCCTTATGCGACCTAGTACCTTTAACGATTTACAACGTAGAACACGTGACCTAGGCTTTTTCTTGTACACAAGACTCTCACAAAATGAGTTGAACTTTAAGCGAAAATTATTACAAACAGATCGGGAAATTAAAAAACCCATGAAATTATATTTGTGTATCACATGTAATCTACAGTGAAAGTAATTTCCAGATTCCACCCACAGTTGAAAATTAATTTAAAATTTAAACCAGCATAAAAGTAATTATCCTAGCTTCTAAATTCTATTTTATCCAAGATAGAATAAAGGATTTAGCTCTTTCATTCCAACTCGATGTACGAAACTTGAAATGAGAAGGTACACAAACAGCATGCAAATAAAGACGGAAATAAAGTCGAGTGATATTTCACTTTGACCGAGTTAAGCTTCTCATCGACTCTATATTTAAACAGAATCTCTATGTGCCAGGTCATGGATATGAATTGAATATTACTAATGATTACAAAGTTGATCCAGGAAATTTTTTCTAGTGCCAAGGACACCGGAAAACCCGCAAGAACGTAGTGCGAATAATTCAAACTTTTTTTTTAACGTTAACATGGATCACAGCGGTTCAGTAGTTCAATTTTGGGTGAAAAGAGGGATTTTTCCGCAAAAAACGGTATTTTATTTACTATTAAAGACTCTTCATATCATACGGGTATCTTGCGAATATTGAACGAAAGTGCCTGCTAACAGTATCGCCAACAGCACCCTTTTCTTTAGCAAGTTTTCTAGTCGTTTTTGTTTAAATTTTTCTTAGCTAGCTTTAAAAAATCTGTTTAACACTTCTGCCCTTTCTACTGATAACATACATAAGCAAACATTCAAGAACATCAAATATTGAAAAATAGATAAACAGAATTTATAAACACTCATGTTTGAATTTGTTACATGTATTTTCTTCAGTAGATAGATTTTTAATAATTATTCTCATCGATTTTGTTCTAGTATAGCGAGAAAGAAATAATTTGAAAAACACAAAAATGAATATTTAAAAACCTACTTTCTCTGTTTTTGTTTCTTTAGACTTTAACGTTTTTTTAAAATGTATATTTTTATCAGTTAACACTTGTAGATATTGCAAACCTTTTTAATTTCAGCTAAAAAAGATTAGTGTAAAAAAACATAAATTACAAAATTATCATTCACGAAAATAATAAAATGATTAAGGTAACCTTTTTTCAAATATTCACCTAACACGTAAACCCAAGCTATATAATCTTGAACTTCAAATTAATTATACTTTAGTAGAGGGTTCTAATGTGCGCTACTTTTTTGCACATTATGTTCCATTTCCAAAATTATGTTTCTACCCCCACAACTAATCAACATTTCTCTAAACGCCGTTATACGTATTTTATTACATATTGTGATGTTTTTTTAGGAATTCGCCTTCTTTATTATTGACCATTTTTTACGTGTTGCAAATTCAACGATTTTGTAGAAATTCAAGAATTTGGTTGACATTTTTTTCTTTCTTAACAAAAAATCTGTTTTGGTTCCTACTTTTTTTTTTTGAAAAGTCATCCTTTTTGGATGAATTCAAATATATTTTTTATTCGAAATTAAAATCTACTTTGATTGAGAATCCATTTAATTGTTTGAAATGGAAGTTTTTTTGTTGAAAATTAATATTTTTGGTTGAAAATTTAACTATTTTGGTGAAAGTTCAAATGTTTGGTTAATAATTGGAAAATGGTCTTTTTTGTTGAAAAATTTATATTTGTGCTTGAAACCTTAACTATTTTAGAAGAAAATTAAAATATTTGGTTAAAAATAAACTGTTTGCTTGAAAATTTAACTAATTGGTAGAAAATTATTATTTTTTTGTTTATAAAGCTATATTTTCAGGTTTAAAAATGACATTTTTTGTAGAAAATTTAACTATTCGGTTAAAAATTCATGTATTTTGCATTTAAAAAATCGTCTTTTTGTTAGAAAATTGAACTATTTAGTTAAAAATGAACTTTTTTGCTGTAAATTCAATTATTTGACTAAAAAATTGAAGTATTAATTTGAAAATGTGACTACTTGGTGGAAAATTAACTTTTCTTTTTTAGAAAAATTCCATCGTTGGTTTGCAAATTTGACGTTTTTTTTAGATAACTCGTTTTTTTTTCTTTAAAATGTAACGATTTAGTTGAAAATTTGTCACACACAAACATTGTTAAAAATTCAATATTTTTATTAAAATATTAGGAATCCTCTTTTTTTAGAACGTTTATATCTCCGATTTAATTTAGATCTGCAACTACAGAATTGATTTATCATTCAGGATCAATTTCTCGATTGAATCTATAGCTTTTTTTCTATGTATAGAACGTCTTTTAAATCTACAAAATTAACAAATACATGTTCAGGGAAGATTTGAAATTCGTAAAATAAAAAATTAAAAAGAATCACTTTCAAAGCGTAGTGTTATCCAGTGTCTTGAATTTTTATTGCTAACTTTTATAAAATAAATCGCAACCTTTTAAAAAAATGTGGAAAAAGGGAAACGTTGTTAAAATTTCTCGATTTTAGGGGTTTTAACGGATTTTTCAATAATAAGGTGGAAAAGGGAGACAATGGGTAAAAGAGGAATAGGTAAAAAATGTGATACACGTTGATCCCTCCGTTTACTGAACTCTTAATACTGCATGTCATTGATAAAAAGAATGTTCTTTATAGGGCAGAATGTTTCTATGGCAACTCCCTAATTCTGCAGCAAAGTTTACTAAAATTTTGATCAATAACTGAATATCGTGATATCATATCTCACATTTCGACAATTTATCATTTCTAATCTTAATTTCTTTATAAATTCATGCAGCGTCTCTAAGTATTTCTAACTTTTAATATTTGCGTCGTAACATAAAAATTCGGAAAACGTCAAGCAATTGGGACAATGGCGCTGTGAATATCTCCTTTAAGTATTGATCGCGCTAGTGAAGCCAAGCCCACGAAGCCCTCTACAAGTAGATATATGTCTAATAGATCTCCACGTATATACATGTTGAGATTGGCAATGAGAATTGAAAAAAATCTTCTTGAAAAAATAAAGAATTTGTAAACACTACTTTTTTAAATCAAAATTTATCAACATTTTTCAAACATTTTAAATGTCAATACAGGTGCTTTACTATATCTGCGAAAGGGTGTGAATTCTTTCTCCTGAGATTCAAAAAAGTAAAAGCGAAGTTGTTTTTTTAAAAGATAATATTTAAATAATCAAGCAGGATATGATTACTTAAATATAAGGAATATCGTGAGATTTCAAAATGAAGATATTCACTGAGTCGCCCTTGACCTGGAAACGGTTAATTCATTTTGTTCACTGCGGTAAAAGCTAGAAGGGAAACAAAATTGTCTTTTTCTCAAAGAAACTTCTTTCATATAATAAGCCTTTTTCGCTAAAGCTTTCATTATAACAGAAAACGTAAAGTGCTGATCTTAATGTTAACGGATCGTTACGGTCATGAGTCGCATTATTTAAAATTCTACAATTCCGTTCCTAATTAAAAAATAAATAATAATTAGTTTTAACTGCTTCGTATAATTCAAATAATAGAACATCGGATATAACTTACTGAGGAATTATGCAATATTTTTTTTTGAAAGAAACATAACAATTTCAATTGTTTTTCCATGCAACAAGTTTTTTTAAATTCCCAGTTTATAAAATCTTAGTAAGATTTTGTGGATGGGGGCCCTAAAGTTAAACTTTAGATTATCAAAAATTCCCTGTTTCAGGTTTGCCTTAACATTCCTTGACGAGCTTTAGATTCCCTTACTTTCCAGAATTCCCTAGTGTACATCAGCCCTGTTATTTAACAATTTTGTTTCGTTTAATTTTCGTGCGTTTAATTTTTCCATAAAAAATCAGCTACTGATCATTATAGGATTGAATCAGTAATGTAGCTTTCACCTACATTTGGAGGTGGAACACAAAAATTGAAATAATTTTTGTTCAATAAAATCTTTTTCAAAATTCGCAGCAATATGTACGATTATTATATATGTTTGAAGAATTTTAAGTATATCCTTAAGGGTCTCTTGGATTTAATATTAACAATTCTTGGAAAAGTCTATAAAGGTTCACTGACTGCAGGTGGAAGCATGACCAGCGTGTCTACCTTAAATATGATAAATTATAATGCAACAAATTCTAAAACTTTAACCAAAAATATATTTCAATATTTTGATTGATATTGTATCATGACTTGCTTATATTAAATCTGATTAAAAAAAGTATCTAATCGCAGATGGAAAAAAGAGAGCGTCAAAGCACGTACAAGATATCGTGATAGGAGAGGTGTTCAAGCTGCAATTACTAATGACACTGATCAACGAAAATGAGTGCAATCACTGCCATCTTTCCTTCGCATATCTGGTATTACGCTTAATAAGCCTCGTTCGACAAACCAGACAGAGATTTATAGAGCCTTAATGCTTCTCCAAATAAGACAATAAAGGCAATAAAGAAGCCAGTGACCTTCTTTTTATTCCAGATCATTGAATAATGAATATTAATTAAATGAGAAATTCCTAATATAAATGTATAGATTATTTTAAAAAAGGGCTTTATCTGTTTAACAACAGAACTACTTTTTTAATTTAAAATCTCGATTAGAATTACTGTTAATTAAGGACAAATTACTTTTCCTAAGGACTTATTTCCATTTTCAAGCCAAAAGACCAGTTATCTATGTAACAACAGAATTTTCTATTCAAAAATAAATATTTTAACAAAACAGTTCATTTTGAACAAAAGAGTTAAAATTGTCTACCAAAATAGTTTAATTTAAAGCCAAAAAGGCGAATTTTCTACGAAAAGTTGAATTTTAAAAGCCAACATTTTTCAAGATTAAACATTTTTTTAATTGAATTTAACCATATTTTCAACGTCGTCTTTCAACAAAATAGTTAAATTTTCAAGCCAAAAATAAAAATATTCTACAAAACGATTGAACAATTACTCGACAATATACATTTTCAACCGAAAAATTCATTTTTAACCAAATAGTTAAATTCGTATCCAAAAATACTTTAATTATCAAGCCAAAGGAATAAGGATTTTCTTTTTAAAAAAATTTTAAACCCAAAAATATAAAAGTTCATGGAATAATTAAATTTTATGATAAAAATATGTTTTTAACGAAAGAGATGAATTTTAAACTAAAATGGTAAATATTTTTATTGTTGATCTTAGGTTTCTTGACCAGGCAATATGTATTAATTAATTTTAGATGTTAATTTTTGTTTTTGCTTACTGGTCTAATTCAATATTATTAAAATATTGATAAATGTTTTAAGATTGTGAAAAAGGTCCTGGGTTCAGATCCCAGCGGAGATAGAGAAATTTTTTTCACAATCTTAAAAGATTTATCAATATTTTAATAATATTAATTTAGACTAGTAAGCAAAAACAAAAAATAACATCTAAAATTAATTAAAATGGCAAATCTTTAACCAAAACACGTTAACTCTCAACGAAAAATATAAATTGATATTTCAACAAAAAATGATATTATTTTAAATCAAAAAGACTTTAATTTAATCAAAAAAGATAAATTTTAAACAAAATAATTGAATCGTATAGAAGAAGAGATGAATTCTAAAGCTAAAAAGGCGAATTTTTGAGAAAACAGTTTATTGTTCAACAGGAAAATATAAATGTTTAACAAAAAAGTTTATTTTCAGCCAAGAAGAATTGTAAATACAAAAAGGCGATTAATCAATTAAACAGTTGATTTTTCAATCAAAAGAGGTGGCATTTAAAAACTTGTTGAATTTTCATAAAAATAATTACAATTTCAACTAAATAATACATAATTGTACGCAAAAACATCAATATTTAATCGAAAATGTAATTATAGACTTTTAAACCATAAAATGTCAGTTTTCAACAAAAAATTAGATTTTCAACGAAAAAAGATCAGTTTTTTACCAAAAAGGTAAATTTTTAATCCAAAAAGAAGAATTTTTAATAAAGCAGTTCAATTTTTAAGACAGAAATAAGATTTTTTTTTAGAAAGTAGTCGAATTTTCATCCACGAAAATGCCATGCAAAAAGAATGTTTAACAAAACAGTTAAACTTCTAACCAAAAAAAGAAGAATTCTGTACCAGAAGAAGAGTTCTCTGCAAAATCTACACGAAAAGAGAGACCAAATCGGTCAGACAGTTTCAAATGATTCGACATGATGAAAAGAATGGATATTCTTATTTAAACACTTTTCTGTAATCTGACAGCAATACAAGCTCATTATAAGCCCAGGGAAAATTTTATGATTTTTAACGATAGTAAACGATGAGTATGGTTGCAACAAATTAAGTGGACGGACACTATCTGTCTCAAGTGGTGTCTACTCGACCTTGTCAGCCATCCTGTTCTAATTATATTCGCCCAAACAAACGTTTGACCACGTGCAAACATTTGGCGATTCAAAGAGAGACGTTTAGACTAACTTTCTTCCAACCAATAAAATTTAAACATTTCCAATTGCATAATAATAATCTTGAAGTTTATTCATTCACTTTGTCCAGATTGCAGGTCCTATGTTTCTATTCACTTATCGCGTATTTTTTATTTTAATTTTATTTTCTACCACCCAGTTTGCCAGTTTATTAGCATACGTCAGTTTAACATCTTATAAAATTCTGCATCCACTTAAAATTGTTTCGATTGAATGGAAATTCTTTAATTTGAATATCAAATTCTCATCGTTCAAAATTAAATACAGTGTTGTGAAAGTTCCTTAAAAAAACGAAATAATTACAGATATAGTTACTTCCTGAAAATAGTAACTTGTTTATTTCCAGGAACTGATTCAAGATACCGGAAAATCCAGCAATTGAAGTATTTTATAATTGCATATCTACTAAATAGAATATCATTCAACTTTAAAAAAAACATTAAAAATTAAACTATCTTTAAAATATAAATCTTAAAAAATCAATAATTTGCAATTCTAGGTTTTTAATTCAGGAATTTTTTAATTTCAACTCTCCAAAATTATAGTATCATTGTAGGTCTTGAAAAATAAAGTTTTTAATTTTGAATTTTAATAATTAAAAGATGCACGTTTTAATTTTTGCGATAAAAAATTCTGTAAATGTGATGATTATAGTACAAATTGATTAGAAAAAAGCTTGAATAACATCAAAAAATAAATTCACCTTTATTTTCGTGCCTCAAAATGTAAAAATTCTCAATTTCAAACCTTTAAAATTTAATTATTTTAAAAATCGTCCGACATAAAAAGTATATTTAAGTGGGTCATATTACAAAATAACGAAATGTATACTCCAGAAACGTGAACCTTAAACAAATCCGAGCTTCATTTAAGACTAAAAAAATTTAGTCGTGAAGAATTTTATTGTTATATATTAAAACTTTCTTGTACTCAAACCCTTAGAAAATGTTATTTCCTTAAGGGCAGGTGATAAATTAAAATACCTATATTATCGACCTCACTTTTTCAGTTTACTGAATATTCTATGAACTTAAAAAATTTGTTTGTCAATAAAATATCGCACTGAAACTTTGAAAATTTATCAGAAGACCATGAACTACGTTTGTGTACTTTATTCGAGTCGAATTTTCGCTTACAATTATAAAATCCAAGCCTTAAAAATGAGCAAACATTAGAACCAAGCATTGAATATTGATGTTTCATTATTTAATTTCGAAGTCAGTTAAAAAAAGAAATTTTCTTTGGAATAATTGTTGAAATAAATTAATTGTTGAATAATTTTAATGGTTTCACTTTTAGAATTCTCAATTTCCATGGTAAACGCCACATTTTTCGTTTTTCCCTATCATAAGTTAAAATTTTGCGACTACAATTGTAATGGTTGAATTGTGGAAAGTACAATTGACAATTAATTAACTGTTAATTTCTAAATGATTAAATGTACTTACAGTAAAAACATTTTTTTTTAGTTTTAGAATTTTAGTTGAAGTTCGGATTTGTTTAGGTTTCAAGTTTCTGGATGTATACATTGTTCCATTATTTAATATTCCCTCTTTAAAGTTACTTTTTATTTCGAACTTTTTTTTTTAATTATTAAATTTTTAAAGTTTTTTCCATTTGGAACGATGAAAATAAAGGTGAATTTTGAATTTTAGAAAAGTTTCCTTTTAAACATTCAACTTAGTTTTGAATTTCAAACTCTCGGTTTCTGCCCCCCTCCCCTCATCTCGGTCTTTCTAGAACTGCTGGCCCACGCAGTTTCTCAGCTCGCGGGACGAGAGAGGGTATTCACCTGAGGTGTGAAAACACCAGCAGCGTAGCCGAAAGGCGCAGTGCGCGGGTACTCAAGCGCATATATTGCACAATAGTATGTATTCCAATTGGAAACGGTTCAGACGTCTCCGACTGTTTACGTTTGGATTTTCCCCATTTGTGGCCAAGGATATTTGCAGGCAACCTCCGACAAGGCTTAAAATCCAGATCTAGAAATTGTCCACTTTTGAAATTTCAAGATGAAATCATTCAATTTCGAGAATCTTGAATTCAATTTTAAAATTGTTCAATTCTGAATGCTTTGAATTATAAATGAGACCATTTAAAATTCTTCCTAAAGAAATTGTCCAATTTTAAACTCTTTTATTCAGAAATGATACAAGTGCAATTTCTTTTTATTCCATTCGAAATATTGTCCTTTTTCAAAATAATTTTACCTATCGCAAATATTTTGAATTGGAACATTTTAAAATGAAAATCACTTGCTATAATTTTCTTACATTTCAAACGCTTTCAATTCGAAATTATTAAGAACAAATGATGGTCTAGCCGGGGTTCTTCGCGTGAGAGCTCAGTGGCGCTCGACAACTAGCTTCGCAATGACTCTAATCCACTCTCTATTCATAAGTGCTGCTTCCTCTTAAAAAAAAAATCTTCAAGGTAAAAAAAGTTTTGCGTTGCATACTTGAATAAATTTTGTAATATCCTCCTAATTTAACCTTTAACACCTAGATAACACTGTCCTATAGTTAAACATGAAATGTGTGAACCATAAATATCGAGACGTTAAGTGCGAACATCTATTTTTCTCCGTTTTCTGAAGATAGGCAAAATAGATGGAATATAGAAATGAAACACGTTCATTACACAAGCTAGACACGTATGTTCTCATTACATGACCGTCCCATACAAATTATAACTTACGTATTAATTTCCCCCTTCTACCAAGTAGAACGACCTTTCCCTTTCTCGCAGTGTCTCGTGTAATTCTGTAATGCAACGTTGATGTTAGTCGCGAAGGGGCAGAGGCCAGGCAGGCTTTATGCCGAAGTCATTCACCTACAACAACGTTAGTCTGACAACGAGAATACCTACCTATTCCATTGCAGTCGCAGTCGTGCGAAGCATGTCGTGAGATTTTACTGTTAAGAACTTATCGATGATACATCCATTTGCATCACGCGTAATCAGCGCCACTAAAATCGTTATAGTGTCTCAAGAATTTATATTTCTTCTTATTTTATACGCTAATGTGAACCCCGAAATCTATAAAGGTGCGGCTACACAACCTGAATATACTTTTATGTCTCACTTTTAAACCATCAACCCAATGCATGCATATTTCACGTCAGAACATTAAGAAACACTGAGGTAAATAGATGTTCAAACGCAGCCGTTTAAAAGTATAAGATATTACAGGCTGTACCCCAGTGCTACGGTCAGTTAAATGCAGAAACAACGGAGCCTTTTTCTAGAGCGGGACAGGGGTATAGGCTTATAATAATGAATGATACAATTTGGACATAATACACCGATTTCGCAAACATTCACGGAGAAAAATGGATGTTTAAATGTAGATGTTCAAAGGGTAAGATGGTCTCACCTAACATGCAGATGTTCAT
>JAAAKG020142414.1:0-11615 GCA_010014905.2 Druon quercuslanigerum
ATTGTCAATAAAAAAAACGAATTTCTAACCATGTAAGACGAATTTTCAAGCAACAGTTAAGTTTTTAACTAAGAAAGATTTTCAACTAGAAATGAAATAGGTCAATTTAAAGTTAAAGTAATTAATTTCTAATGAAAAAAAAGAATTTTTTTTACTGAAAGATAAATTTTGAAATGAGAAGATTAATTTTTTAATAATATACATTTTTAACAAACTACATGAATTTTCAACCAAATAGTTGAATTTTTAAGTAAAAACAAAAAATTTACAATCAAAAAGGGAATAATTAAGTATCAGTATAATGAATGAATTTTCAAACAAAAAAAATTTCAAAAAAAAAATCGGAGAACTTTAAGGATTTTCAAAAAATCTTATTGCATTTCTAAAAATTCAAATGATTTTAAGGAATAGTAAGTCGAACTTGACGGGATTTTCAAGTTTTGTTTTAAACGATTTAAAAATAATTCGAAAAGATTGAATGATTTACAAGCTATTTTATAAGATTTTAGGAAACTTTTTGGTAATTTAAAAAAAAATGTCAAGCGAGCTTTTTAAAAATTATTTAAAAAGTTGTGCCAAAATGTAACTAAATAGTTTAATTTTCAAACTTCAAAGATCGCTTTTCAGTTAAAAATGCAATAGTTAAATCTTTATTATAAAAAAAAAACATTTTTGACCATGAAAAACAAATTTTTTACAAAAAACGTGAATTTTATACCAAGTAATTGAACTATCCAGTCAACAAATAACTTTTTTACAAAAAGGCGATTTTTTAACCCGAAAATAAAAATTTTCACAAGAAAGTTAAATTGAAACAAAAAGTTGAATTTTTAACCAAATTGTTAAATTTTCTTTAAAAAAATTAATATATAACTAAATAAAAACGAATGTTCAACAAAGTATTAGAATTCTTAGAATAAAAAAGTTAAATTCTGTAATAAAATAAAATAATTAAATTTCAAGTAAAAAAAAAAAAATAATTCTGAACCAAAACTATGAATTTTCCAAGAAAAATATAATATTTGATATTTCAAACCAAAATATTTTAATTTTAAATTCTTAGCAGTTGATTGGAATCTAAAAAGACGCAATTTAAAATGACTTAATCTTGTAAAACTTTAATATTTGTTTACAAATTTCTTCACAACAATTACAATTGTAATGATTGACATATTTACCTAATTTTTATACTGGTGACTGAAGACTAACAATATACGTTTACTATTCAATAAATTAAAAAATAATCGTTACAAAGTTTCGGGAAAAAAAAGAAAATCCGAATAGAAAAATTAAAAAACGCACATTTGCTTGAAAATTTTATTTTATAATTTTTCAGTTTTGTATTTGTATTGTAAAAAATAAAAAAGCGTATAATATTGGCGAAGTTTTTATTGTTTATTGATGAAAAGGGTGGCAAAAATTTTTCACAGTTACTGAAATTTAAAAAATCAAACACTAAATCTAAAAAACTTTGAAAAAACAATGAACAAATTCCACCTCAGAATTATTTAAAAGTTGTAAATTCTTTTTGAAAATTCTCAATTTCAACTAATTATAAGAATTATAATTTTTGTGTAAAATTCCCTGTTTCAATTCGTAATTGAAATTTTTTGCGAAAATATCTCGTTTCAACACAGAATAACAATTTTGTTAATAAATTCAATTTTTTAATATGAATTGTTATTCCCTGGATAAATTTCAATTCCAGCTAAAAATTTACTTAAGAATTAAATATTTCCAGTTCACATACAGCATAAGGCCATGTGATGAGTGGGTGACCTGACCAAATTCCTACCTTACCAACACTTTTTTTATTTTCCAACTTATTTTCACATTAAGCGCCACGTCGTGTTGAAATTTTAGAATATTAAAATATAAGTACTAAAAAAGATAAGTCCGGTTTTAAATTTTTAAAATTGTGAAAAAAGTTTTTTTTGTAAATATTTTTTTTGCTTTTTTGTGATTATTAAAGTTTAGGACCAAACCCACCTTTCTTAGTAATTCTTCTTTATAATCCTGAATTTTCAACTCGATTTGGCATTTATTGTAAAAGTAAGTTGGAAAATAAAAAAAGTGTCGGTAAGGTAGGAATCTGATTACGTGAACTACCCGTCACATGGACATTTCTACTCAGAAATAAAATTGTTTTGAAAGAATCCCTGTTCAAATCAAGAATTTTAATTCTTTTTGAAAATTCTCCATTTGAACTAAGAAATAGAATTTTGTAGTAAAATTCCCTGTTTCAATTCATAATTTAAATTTGGTACGAAAATACCTCGTTTCACCTCAGAATAAAAACTTTTGTTTAAAAACTCCAATTTTCCATTCATAATTGTTATTCGCCTGGATAAACACCAATTCTAGTGTAAAATTTACTTAATAATTAAACATTTCCTGTTCAAATCCAGATTAAGGCCATGTGATGAGTGGGTGACCTGACCAGATTCCTACCTTACCAACACTTTTTTTATTTTCTAACTCATTTTCACATTTAGCGTCACTTCGAGTTAAAAATTTGAAATATTAAAATATAAGTACTAAAAAAGGTAGGTCTGGTTCTAAAATTTTAAAATGAGGAAAAAAGTTTTTTTGTTAAATAATATTCTTTTTGCCTTTCTCATGATTAATTAAAATTTAGGACCAGATCCACCTTTCTTAGTGCTTCTTCTTTATGATTCGAGATTTTTAAATCGATTTGGCGTTTATTGTAAAAGTAGGTTGGAAAATAAAGTAAGTGTCGGTAAGGTAGGAATCTAGTCAGATGGGCGACTCGTCCCATGGACATTTCTACTCAGAAATAAAATTCTTTTGAAAAAATCCCTGTTCCATTCAAGAATTTTAATTCTTTTCGAAAATTCTAAATTTCAACTAAGAAATAGAATTTTTTAGTAAAATTTCCTGTTGTAATGCATAGTTTAAATTTCGTTCAAAAATACCTCTACCTCAGAACCAAAATTTTTGTTTAAAAAATCAAATTTTCCATTCAGAATTGTTATTTTCCTGAATAAATTCCAATTCCAGTTTAAAATTTAGTTAGGAATTAAACATTTCCAGTTTAAATCCAGAATGAAGCCATGTGAAAAGTGAGTGACGTGACCACATTTCTACCTTACTGACACTTTTTTTATTTCCTAACTTATTTGCACGCTGAGCGCCACGTCCAGTTGAAAATTTGGAATATTAAAATATGAGTACTAAAAAATGTGGGTCACGTCCTAAATGTTTAAAATTGTAAAAAAAGTTTATTTTTTAAAAATAATATTTGTTTTGCTTTTTTCATAATTATTAAAATTTAGGACCAGACTCACCTTTCTTAGTGCTTCTTCTTTATAATCCTTAATTTTCAATTTGATTTGGCGCTTATTGTAAAAATAATTTAGAAAATAAAAAAGAGTCGGTAAGGTCGGAATCTGGTTACGTGACCCACTCTTTACATCGAAATTTCAACTCAGAAATAAAATTCTTTTAAAAAAATCCCTGTTCAAATCAAGAATTTCAATTTTTTTCGAAAATTCCCCATTTCAACTAAGAAATAGAATTATTTAGAAAAATTCCCTGTTCCAATTCATAATTTAAATTTGGAACGAAAATTCCTCGTTTCACCTCAGAATAAAAATTTTTGTTTGCAAAATCCAATTTTCCATGCAGAATTGTTATTCCCTTAGATAAATTCCAATTCTGGTTTAAAATTTAGTTAAGAATTAAACATTTTCAGTTCAAATCCAGAATAAGGCCATGTGATGAACAGGTGACCTGACCAGATTCCTACCTTACCGACACTTTTTTATTTCTTAACTTATTTATATTGAGCGCTACGTTGAGATAAATATTTAGAATATTAAAATATAAGCAGTAAAAAAAGGGTCTGGTCTTAAATTTTTTAAATTATGAAAAAAGTTTTTTTTTTAATTAACATTATTTATGCTTTTTTCATGATTTTAAAAATATAGGATCAGACCCACCTTAATTAGTGCTTCTTCTTTATGATCCTAAATTTTTTAATCACCTTGGCGTTTATTGTAAAAATAAGTTGGAAAATAAAAAATGTCGGTAAGGTAGGAATCTGTCCACCTCAGAATAAATATTGTTGTTTAAAAAATCCAATTATCTATTCAGAATTGTTATTCTCCTGAATAAATTCCAGCTTCAACTCAGAATTGGTTAAAAATTGAAAATTCCCTGCTTCAACTCAGAATTAGATTTTTTTTTAAAAAGTTCCGGTTCAAATTCAGAATTTTGTTCCTTTTCGAAAATTTTCAAAAAACTGAAAAAGGACAGAATTTTTTTAAAATTTGAAAATTCCTAGTTACAAATCAGAATTATTATTATTTTGGATAAATTCCAGTTCCAACTATAAATATGTAAACATTAAAAAAACCCTTATCAAATTAAAACTTGAATTATTTTAATTTTAAATAGTTAAAAAATCCTTTAAGGGCTTTGAAACTTTATTTTTAAAGTCTTGAAACGTTTACATGTTGTTTTACATTTTTACAAATATTTTTTTTTTAATTCTGCCAAATCAAAGAAACTTTCTTAAAATCTTCCACATTCATTTTTTACAGTTCTGTAAATCTTTATAAATCTTTTTAAATATTCTCTTAAACTTAGTTTATGAAAATAAAATAACAATTTTCAATTTTCCTAGGAAATGCTTTTTATTCTTCTGAAGCCTGTCAAACAATTTTAAAATCTTGTAAATTTTTTTTTTGAAAAAATCCGAAATCTATATTTTGGTTTAAATTAGGTCTTAAGCTATTTGCACTGAAATTTTGATACGATTTAAATTATTTGAAATCATTTCAAATTTTTAAGTAATTTTGAATTTATTCAAATCTTCTGAAAACTGTTCTTTTTTTCATTGAAAAATTTCAAATTGCATTGTTTAAAAATTGAATATTTTAGACTGAAATTATATTTGAAATTTAATGAAAGCCTTTAATTATAAATATATTATTTTTTCCTTATTTTAAAATTAAAAACAGGCTACAAAGTTTCAATTGCGCGTTTACCTTTGTTTAATTAATAAGACGTTTGAATTAAAACATCTTAATTTTTAACGTTAAAATCTGATAATTCTAAAATTGTGAAATAATACTTAATCGTCTTGTACAATAAATTATCATTTGCGTTCTAAATCTTAAAGTAAAATTTAATTTAAAAAAATCATTATTTAATTGATATTCACAATAGTTTAAAACTGCATTAAATTTTTTCTTATTTGAAATCTGCGTTAAAAATAAAAAATCTAACATGCAAAATTTTTAAAGTGAAAGATTTTCGAATTACGCAGTCTAAACTGAATGATATTATAATTGAAAAAGTTCACAATTAATCTAATTATTGAAAAATAGTTAAAATTAAAGTCGGAACGATTTTTTTTCTAAAAATTTGTAAAATTTCTGGGTAAAAAATAAATTCACCTATGATGAAATTATCGTAATATAAGTTTCAAAGGAATTAGTAGCTAAATTTTTACCTTGAAAATGACACTAATGAAATGTACATAGAGATCAGTCTGAGAAAATAATATTCTATTGCAGCTTTGGCACCTGTTATCTCAATCAGATAACGATTAGACGTTATATTATATAAAACATTAGTAATAATTTTCCTCCTTCTTGAAAAGAAAATTTGGTCATTTATACACTGGTCTTTATCTTGGAAGTCCGATGGTAAGCAAAACAATATAATATATAATAAACTGTTTCACAATTTCAAAATAAAAAAAAAGTTTGGATGGCCATAAGCTTGACCTTAACATTTTTTTAAAATTTATTTGAAACTCGTTGATTTTTTGTGAATCAAATTTAGTAGAGGCTTATGATCACTTAAGACAAGAATTTTTTATTTATTTATATATTTATGTCAATTTTATTGTAATGCTCTTGAACCATTGTCAAAATCTTAGAAGTAAGATTCAGGGCAAACGGGGAAGCCATTTTGTCTGATTTTTTGTATCTTCCATATGAAAAGTGGTAAACTCCATTTTGGTAGTAATGCTGTATAGAAGGAATCAACTATATGGTTGTTGTAAGGTGGTATAGTAGGAATCGACTATATGGTATTAGTAATGTAGTATAGCTGGAATCGACTACATTGTTTCTACTTCTATTATTCAAGGAAGAGATAAAATTTTTATCGAAATTGCTGTACCTTCTATCCGAAAGACGAATTTTTTCTATAAAAATTGAATTTTAAAGAAAAAAAAGACATTTCACAAAAAAATGATTTTTTAACAAACAGATTCAACCAAGTCTTAAAAAAATAGTTAAAGACTCAAACAAAGAAGATTAGTTGTTAACCAGGAAGTGGCATTTTCATTAAAAAATGACATTTCTACTAAAACAGATGATTTTTAAATCAAAAATATAAACTTTGAAAAAAAATAATTGATTGAATAATTGATGAGAATTGTTGATTTTTTAACCCAGAACCAAACAATAGAATTTATTACCGAAAAGATAATCTTCAGGTGAAAGTCTTTGCCAATTTGCAAAAATTACGTGGACCCCCCTCCGTAAAATTTTTGTTTACCCCCTCCCCCCATTCAGCTGTTAAGTAACTTAAGTGCCCCTAAAGAGTGTTTATACTCTTTAGAGTATTTATTAAAGACTTTCTGTAAAAAAAAAATAAAATTTTTTAGTAAAATTCCCTGTTCCTATGCATAATTTAAATTTTATTCAAAAATACCTCGATTTACCTCAAAACAAAAATTTTTGTTTAAAAAATCCAATTTTCCATTTAAAATTGTTATCCCCCTGTATAAATTCCAATTCCAGTTTAAAATTTATTTAAGAAATAAACATTTCCAGTTCAAATCCAGAATAAGGCCATGTGATGAGTGGGTGACGTGACCAGATTCCTACCTTACCGACACTTTTCTTATTTTCTAACTTATTTTCACACTGAGCGCCACGTCGAGTTGAAAATTTGGAATATTAAAATATAAGTACTAAAAAATGTGGGTCAGGTCCTAAATTTTTAAAATTGTGGACAATTTTTTTTTAAAATATTTTTTTTTCATTTTTCATAATTATTAAAATTTAGGACCAGACACACTTTTCTTAGTACTTCTTCTTTATGATTCGAGATTTTTAAATCGATTTGGCGTTTATTGTAAAAATAGGTTGGAAAATAAAAAAAGTGTTGGTAAGGTAGGAATCTGGTCAGGTGACCCTCTCGTGATATGGCCATTTCAACTCATACATAAAATTCTTTTAAAAAAATCCTTGTTCAAATGAAGAATTTTAATTCTTTTCGAAAATTCTCCATTTTAACTAAGAAATAGAATTTTTTATTAAAATTCCCTGTCCCAATTCATAATTTAAATTTTGTACGAAAGTACCTCTATTTACCTCAGGATAAAAATTTTTGTTTAAAAAATCCAATTTTCCATTTATAATTGTTATTCCCCTTGAGAAATTCCAGTTCCAACTCAGAATTGGTTAAAAAGTTAAAATTTCCTGCTTCAACTCAGAACTAGATTTCTTTGGAAAAAGTTCCGTTTCCAATTCAGAATTTTGTTCCTTTTCAAAAATTTCCAGTAAAGTAAAAAAGCTCGGAAATTGATGAAAATTAAAAATTCCCTGTTCAAAATCAGAATTATTATTATTCTGGATAAATTCGAGTTCCAACTATATAAAATATATAAATATATAAAAGACAAATTTGTAGAAAAAGACTTGAATTTTCAATTAAAAAGATCTCAATTGACTTTTGAACAAAAAATTCTATTTTTAAATAAAAAGTAAATTTTATAGGAAACTGCTCTATTTCCTACTAAAAAAGATAAATTCTTAAATCAAAATTGCAAATTTCAAGAAAAAATATTTTTCATCCAAAATAGATTTCAGTTGACTTATCAGCAACAAAACATCAATTTTAAACAAAAGGTTAATTTTCTACGAGAACCAAAAAGGATCTCTATTTAAGGAAATTGCTAAATTTTCTACCAAACAATAGAATTTATTACTAAAAAGATAATCTTCAGGTGAAAGCCTTTGCCAATTCGCAAAAATTACGCGGACGCTAAAGAGCGCTTTTTTCGAAAAAAATCTTATTTTATATTTAAAAATTAAAAGAAATAAATTTTCCTCGACAGCATCAAAAGGTACAATTTTCGACAACTTACTTCTAAAATAGTACCTTGCGCATTAAATAAAAATACGATATACAAGCTCTCTATATAAAAAGGCAGATTGTACAGTAGGGTGGCCCAAAAAATTTTTTTCTAATTTTTATGGGGACATCCCAGAAATTTTTTCGAATCCATACAAAAATAAATGAATTTTTTTGTTTTGAAAAAAAATGATAATCGAGTAGAAACTCAACATTTTTCTTCACCACAGAATACGATTAAAAGCTCCCGAAGAAGCTGCAACAAAAATTAACCCCACTTTCTGAAAATGAACTCGACACGATAAATCTCAATTCTAATTGAGCCCATTTCCAAAGAACCTATTTTTTGCCTTACTCACTTGATGGTAATAGCTTAATAAAGATAATGAAAGTACAAAATATTACCGCAATTAAAGAGACATAATGAATTGATAAATATAATTTGCAGGTTATCTAAGAAACTTGTAAATATAAAGTCTTATTCATATGCAAGAAACTTTTCGTCGTAAGTTATCGGCAGTGTTTCCAATCCTGTGAACTTTTGAAACTGCGCATGCGTCGCGACGACAACCCGATTGACCACTGTTGGCGCGTAAATTTTGAATTGTAAAAATATGCAGATTTAATATTTATAATAAATAATGATTGAATGATGCCCAAATAGGATTTACCTAATCACCAAATAAGATTTTGAAGTGATAGATACGAACAATTCGATTTTGATGATAAAGAAGTTATGAATGCTGAGTTCAGAGAAATAAATAATTTTTGTTTGTCGCAATGGTTAATCTCGTTTCTGCCTAGTTTTTAAATAAAATTTTTGTTTATTTTCGACAATGCGACTTAAAATATAATAACTAAATTACCAAAAATAAATTAAGAATAATTTATTACTGCACTGATAAATGTTATATCATAACCTTTTAATAACTTCAAGAAGACCTTAACGACAAAAAAGTGATTTTGAATGTAAAGTAATTTTTTTTAAATTTTATTTATTATTGAAGAATAGTGAAATATAATTCTAGAGCGCATCTTTATTTTATATTGACGCTTAGAATAATATAACCGAATTTCATAACTCCTCTTGATAAAAAAAGTTAAAATCTTTTCAGATTTTATTAAATAGTACGGAGAAAAGGTACAAATTTCTGAAAAATTAGTATTTAAAGTATTAATTTCATTTAAAAAGGAAAAAATGGGATTCAGTTGAAACTTTATTTATAACCTAAAATCCTTTATAGGTGCCGAGCTTCCGATTGAATAAAAAAGAATTTTTTAATGAAATACATGCATTTTAAATTAAAAAAGATAAATTTTTGAACCAAAATTAAAAACAGATAAATTTATAATTTAAACAAATTAATCTTAAAAAAATTAATTCTTAACAGAAAATGAACTTTCAACTAAAATAATTAAATCTTCAACTAGGATAGTTAAGTTTAAATCCAAAAAGATAAATTTACAACTTAAATGATGAATTTTCGATTAGAATCATTGAATTTTCAGAAAAATTAAAATTTTTTTATCCGTTACTTCAAATTTCTAATTTAGGATTAAGAAATTACTTTGGATGCATTTTTCAATCATTGTTTGTCATAAATATTAAATTTTAATATTTATATAATTTAAAATCAGTGCGCTAGCAGTGACCAATGGGGTTGTCGGCGCTCACATTTAAAAATAGTCAATCAATAATATTTATCAATAATATTAATCAATAATATTTATTTACTAAAAAAGGAATCTTACATTAACCCCTTTGAACTTCTTTCTTTCCTTCAAAAAAATAACCTATGTATATTTTCAACTTATAAAGTACTTATAACTTCTGAGTAATATTTTAGCTGTTATGAAAAATGTTCAATTAGATATGTTAATATTTAAAAGCACAAATTTATCATTAGAAGTGAAGTAAGGTCGTTGCAAAAGCAAGATTTCATTTGTTTTCGAATTTTGACATGAAGTCTATAAATAGATAACCAATTTGCCTGTATATAACTAAATTTTTCTGAAGTCTATATGCTTTTATTTAATTTAAAAGAACTCAAAGTTATTGTAATAGTTTAAAATATTCATAACGTATTAGTCTATTTTTTCAGAAATAAAGTATTTAAGCTCAATTCTAAGAGAATAAATAAATTTGTTGAGGAAAGTAATAATTAATGACGAATAATTAATTAATTGTTCAATATTAGTTATTTCTATAAGGAATTTGAGTATTTTTTGAATAACGAATTCAAAACTCCCGCCCATACCATCCTGACTTTGCAAGCGGTTGGTTTGCGAATGCGCCTTCATGCTGTTCTTTTTTAATTAGAAAGACGCGGGTTTTTCGAAAATTTTCCATTTGATGTCCAATTTTCAGTTAGATGGAAATGAAATGTCATCAGTGTTAACAAGAGTGATTGCTTAAAGCATTTATTATTATTGTTAATAATATTCTCTCTTAGTAAAATCCTACAAAATTTCAGTTAATAAAAAAAAACTTTTAGTCAAATTTTCAATTAGGATAAGTTATGTAATTAATTGGAGCCAAAAATTTGTTTAAACAATTTATTCTTATTAATAGAAAATATTACTAGACTGCCATGTTTGTGTTTTTTAATAATTATTTTTATTAAAATCTATGTACACATATCTTTTAAAAATTAAATTCAGATACTCATTTTCCAACATCGCAAACATTAGAAAAAATAATTGTTAAAAAAAATTTATATTCAGTTTAGAAAAATCAATCAGTCAATAGTTAGTTAATCAGTGAGATAATAATGGATTCAAGTTAACAAAATAATTGATTAAACAATTTATTGTCCTTGTTAAAAATATTTTTAGTGAGGCAATAACTATGAAAGTTAACTTATCCTATCTAACTTATCTAAGAAAAGATAGTTATAAACAATATTAATCTGTTTAAACATATTTTTTGTAACTTTCATTAATTATTATGTCTCTGAATAAACAAGGACAGAAAGGTAAAAATTGCTGACAAAACCGCAACTAAAATAATAATAATTATACAATAATAAAAATAATACTAATAATTTGTTTAAACCATTATTTTAGCTAAATATAATTAATTATTAAGTCACGTCTAATGAGAAATAGACAAACAGTTGAAAATTTTAGAAAAAACAGCAAAATTCTACAAATGAAGCCAACAGAATATTATTAACAACAATGATAAATTGTTTAAACAATTATTTTTGTTATCCTAAATTCATTATTACTCCACTCCAATTGAAAAATTGGACAAAAAGCCAGAAATTTCAGAAAAAATGGCATCTTTCAAGAATTATTCAAATATAATATTATTATAAAAATAAATTGTTTAAACAATGAATTTTCGAGACTATAAGTTATTAATTAACTTATCTCAATTGAAAATTTGACTAAAAGTGTTTTTTTTAATGCAATTTTGTAGCATTTTTCTAGGAGAATATTATTAACAATAATAATAAATTGTTTAAAAAAAAATCTTGTTAACACTGATG
>JAAAKG020142415.1:0-11615 GCA_010014905.2 Druon quercuslanigerum
AAGGCTCCGTTACTTTGCCACAGAGTAATATTTCATCACTTTTTCGAGTATATCTTACAGCGTACTTTTTTCCGTGTGTTGATTCGAAGCGAGAGGATGTTTTTAAACAAATCTTATACTTTATTTTTGAAATAACAAAAAATGTTGATGTCGTTTCTCACTTGTGATGTTATTTTATAGCAACATAAATATAAATGGATAGACAATAGAGATATCATTATAATTTGTTAAGTAATATAAAGCACCAACTCTATTGAAATAATCCAAATAATAAAATCAAAAATTCAGATAATTTCTTTTTATTATAAAATCGTTAACACTTTTTTATTTGTGTCTTGCAGACGCATTTAGTTATAAAGATGCTAAAAACTGGGGAAAAAAATATTCTACATGTAATGGACCACATCAATCTCCAATAAGATTACAGCCATCTGGCAAAGATGGTTTTCCAGCAATCAAAGAAGAAATCCGATTTACAGACTTTAATAAATCGCCAAAGAAAATGACCATAAAGAATACTGGTCACACTGGTATTAAATATTAATTATTTTAATTTATGAATATAATTATTCTTTATTTAAATAATTTCATAAACTCTTTTACCTTTCCGATAATATAGTGGAATTAAGAGCCGATTGGAATGGAAAAGCTCCAAGCTGTACTGGTGGACCCCTTCACGGGCATTACGTATTTGAAAAAGCCACTTTTCATTGGGCCAAAAAAGCGGTAAGTATTGCAGAAGTCTTGAATACTCTATACTGTTTGATCAATAAAAATTCATTTATTATATTAATCATATTTTACTACTTATCCCTTGCTTGTCACACTAGGGTGCAAATAACTGGGGTGCGATGCACCACACTGTGTCAAATACGTCACTCCGCAGAAGTTTGTCAAGTAAGGGTTAAATTAAAAAAAAGTGAGAAATAGAAAAGTTTAATCAAAGATCGCAATATCGTAACATTTGCAACGTTATTGACGTAATGAAAAGGCAACATATTGAAACTTTTTTGCCACATCACCTCCACAAACATAATGTATTCGCAAGCTATTTACGTTGAAATGTATAAAAAATCAAAAATATATATAAAAAAATTTTTTTTGTCGTCTCGACTATTTTAGACGTTTTTTTTTAAATCAACCATTTAAAATACATTTCCGCAAGTCCGAACGACTGATTCTAGAATAGATTTTTCGGGCTTGTGTTTGAACATACAAAAACGTCCTGACGTCGAATAAGCAAACTTTTCATTAAGTGAAATTTGGCGAGTGTTTAATGGAAAAATTACTAAAGATCATAATAATGATAATTATTTTTATTTTAAATGCACAAATAAAAAGTGGGCTGAGGAAGGGGCTCCTTATGATCCGAATGAAGATTCATCAATGGTGGACTTGTAAGTCAAAAAATATTCTCTTGATTTTCTTATCGTCGCTGATATAAACAAAAAATTCAACATTAAATGTTACGTAATCATCTTTCTTCGGTAGGATGGATATAGAGATGCATGCGTTCTTTTATAGAACAAATTTTACATCATTCGAGAAAGCTGAAACACAAAAGGGTGGTCTAGCAGTGTTTAAACTGTCGTTCCAGGTGAGCAATGCAAATGATTTATTTAACAAAATTTACTTCAATAAATGGGTTTTGAGTATTCGTTTGACCTACTTTACAAATATCAATCAACTTATAATTCCGACGAAAGCAACAGCCTAATTTTCTTGAAGAAGGTGACCCAATGTTGTTAGTTTCTAACCCAAAAACAGATAAAAATAAATAACATTCATTGGTAATGTACTAATATCTTATTTTTTATTCTCAACTATTTCAAAAAGTTTAGTTTATATAAAATTAAAAAAAAATTAAGATAAATTTGAAAATAATTCTAATTCTTGTTGTAACTTCCTGTAAAGAATTTCTATCAAGTCAATTTTAATATTATAAAATCTCGTGCACTTTAGTAAAACTTTTTAATATTTCCTATAATCTATTCAAAGTTATTTAAATACTTTAAATTTTTTTAATATTCCTTTTAATGATATAAATATTCGGAAGTTTTATAAAATTCAGTTGATTCTGCAAAAATATTTTCGTAAACCTTAGGGATCAGGTAAAATTGTGCCATATTTTCCAGAATGCTCAGAAATTTCTTTAAACTGCATAATAATTATTTAAAATCTTTACATAATCTCCTAAGATGTTTTGGAATCAGTTATATTAGCATAAATTATTCAAAGAACCTGAAGGTTACAGCAAAAAAATAAAAAAAATTTTTGGATTCTACAAGATTTATGAAAAAAATTCAAATTTTTAAAACATCATTAGATCTATCAATATTTTTTGAAGCTTCCGAAAAATCTTTGTTATTTAATTAATGATTTAAGATTATACATTTTTGTGAATCCCCTGAAGCTAGGTTTATTTAATATATTTTTAAAAAACCTAAAATATTCTAAATCTTTTAAAATTTTTTGCAATTTCTTCCAATTTTTTACAGGTCTCTAAAATAGAATCCTTGAAAATTCAGACCGGATTGAAAATTTCTTGAATTTTTGTTTCAAATCATTCAAATTCTTCATAATTTTGGTTAATACTTTAAAATATTTATAGCTATACAAAATTCCTTATTTCTTGAGAATACAATAATTTATTATAAAATCTCATAAAATATGTTATTGCGTTAAATCCTAGGATATTGATCACAAATCCTTGAAATTTCAGACTAACAATGCGAATCCCACACATTGGCTTGACGACATGTCAAAAACCTTACACAAGGTTCGATCTCCAAATTCAACAGCAGAGATAAAATAATTTCCCTTATTGAATGATTTCGATAATGGCTATACATCCTTTGTATTTTACGAAGGTTCTCTGGATTATCCCCCGTGCTCGGAATCTGTAACTTGGTTCATAGTTGAACATGGTATCCCTGTCATTGGCAGCGTGGTAAGAATGTATATTTTGTTGAAAATACATACACAGATAAGTTTTATATTTTATTTACAACTTATTTTTTATTTGTATTTTTTATTTTAGGTAAAGGAATTCAAGAAAATAAAGTTGTCCAATGGAGATCTGTCGAATGTTAGACCTATCCAGCCGCTAAACAAGCGTCCAGTTAAGTACGTAGATAACCATAATAAGTACTTGTAATTGACTTCAGTGGAAACTAGCTGCGCTCGGAAAAGGTTTTCTGCAGTTTTCCTTACCCTTCGCCAAAAGTTCAAGCAAATTAGAGCGCCTTTATGAAAATCCGACTGCAGACGGTATAGAGTAGATAGTATGGCTATGGGATATTTGCATATGCAAATATCTCACAATTTTGCATTTGAGTAATAAAATAAAATAAAGTGTTTGGTTGCATCAATAATTGATTTCTTTGAGTTACGTAAAAAATATATTATAATGTTAAAACACATCTGGGTATAAATTGTTACTAATTTTTCCTTCTATCCCAACATTTTTACACGGAAATCTTAATTTAGGTTAATATACAAATTAAACTGAGCAGCAATAATTCTGTTTTTGTGCAGTAGTTTTTTATACACAGAGAAGCACTGATCCGCAAATACACGCCGAAACGTATGTACTTTCAAGTTTACCTGTTAAGAATATTTTTTACTTCAGTATTTGGACGAGATCAAAAATATTTAGTATCGGTGAGTTATAATCATAATTACCTCATTTTTCATATTTTTAAATTTTTCAGCGCTTATCAGTTACATAAAGTAGTTTTTTTTCTTATGACTTCGAATAAAAATTTAAATTTTTAGAAAATAATCATTAAATAGAGTTCTTTCCAATGTCAGGTATCATTTTTCCAATAAATGGATCATATAATATATACCAATATGGCGATATGCATATATACGATATACGATATACAGAAGATCAATTTTTAACCAAATAGTTAAGCTGTTAACCAAAGAAATAAATTTTTATCTAAATATATGAATCTTTAGAAAAAAATTGATTTCTTCACAAATTTTGTCTACCAAAATTTGTAAAGAAAATGAATAAATCCTCAAGGAAAGAAGATTCGTTTTTAACCATACAGTTGCATTTTTATCTAAGAAAGATGAAATCTTAATCCAAAAAAGTTTTATTGACTTTCTCATATCAAAATGAGTTTTAAAAAATAAGTGAATTATCAAAGAAAGAAGATCAATTTTTAACAGCACAAGACAAAATAAAAAAAAATCAATTCTTAAATTTAAAAAAATTTTTTCAGATAAATAGTAAATTTTGAATAAAAAGTTAATTTTTTACGAATGTACTTGATCTTTACACTTTAAAAAGACAAATTGAAGTATAAAGTTTTAGGTCAGAAGGAAATTTTCGATCAAAATTTTGAATTTGTAACGTAAAAATACGAACTTTTAAAAAAATTGTTGAATTTTCAACCAAACAGTTGCATTTGTATTCAAGAAAGGTGCAATTTCAACTAAAATATAAGAACTTTTTAAATTAAAAAGACAAATTTAAAAAAAAATAGTTTTGAATTTCCATCCAAAAAATATTTTACTTGAATTTTTAACACTAAGCTATGAATTTAAAAAGAAAGTAAATTTTCTAAGAAAATAATTGAAATTTTAACTAGAAATTCTTTTTTCGCATTAGGTAAGAGAAAGGCGTCAAAAATTGTTAACAATAATAATCAATTAATAAAAAACATAAATTCGAAGTACCATACATAATTTTTAATTGGATTGGTAATTTAAAAAATATGTTTCGATTCGCTTCCCCTATGAAAGTTATACAAATCTGTAAATTTAGTGGATTTCAAAGAATTTTTTTGGCATTTACCCTGAACTTTTTTTAATTTATCATGCATTTTTCATGCTTTTTTAAAATCTTTAAGAAATTTAAAAAATTTTTAAGTGTTACAAATATTTTACGTTATTGTAAAATATTCGCAGGCATTATCAAAAGGATTTTAAAATATATCAAAGGATTTAAAATATTTAAAAAAATTGTACAAGATTCCTAGGGCTTTTTTATTTATTTCAATAGTTGATGAGAATTTAAACAAAATTAAATTTGTTAAGGGTACTTTAATTCATGTCTTGCATATATTTTCTGTTATACTATTCCCATTTTGTGAGCTTTTAATTTAATTTTTTAATTTTATCTACGAATAATTCTAGTTACAAGAAAGATGGAAAATGGTTTGGAGGTCAAAAGGCTCCGCAATCTTTTCAAATAAATTTGTAGCGTGAATAGTTTTATAAGTTCTTTTCTTAATGATGATGAACCCAATTCTCAACAAAGAACATAATGCTGAAGAAATATTTTTGTTTAATATTCTTTTTTTTTAAAGTGGCGTGTTCGTGGATAATAACCCCAATATTTACTTCATCATATATATTTATGTCTTTGCCTGAACAAATGCACACTAGGCCTTTCAGCTAAATTTTCCATCTAGAAATCATCTAGCTAAGTTATCTTGATTATTTCTAGAAGACGAAATCCATATACATGTTCAGCTAGTATAGTTAAACCATTTCTTCAGTATAGACTACATATTTCATTTAAAAACTTATTAGGCAAACTTTTTGTTCAATTTCTTGCAATCTTAAGTTACTGTATCTGGAAATTTTTAAATTTCAACCGTATTTTCTGAAATATGAGTAAAGCTTTATGCAGTTATTGTTTCTAAAATGTCTTACAGAAATTTCAAACAGCGTACAGGCCAATAATAACTTGATAACTTTGAAAATTAATTTAATATATCAGACTTCACACCTTTTAAAAGAATTCTTCATTTTCTCCCTATTTTTGAGACGCATCACCCTTTTCTCCTTTATTCAATTATTTGTTTAAATGCCAGATGACTTAGAAACTCAATAAGAAAATGCAAACATTTTTAGTTTAGAGTTAATTATCTTCAATTGAAAAGTCTACTACTATTTTATTGCTGGTAAAAAATTGATTGTTTTTGGTCGAAAATTCTACTATTTAATTAAAAGTTTATTTATTTGGTTGGAAATTCGTCCTGTTTAGTTTAATTTTCAAAGCGTTTGTTACAAATGGATGTGTTGCGATTATGGTGTCGAAATATTTTTTTTTGAAAATCTGTATTTTTTTATAAAATCAAACTGTTTTTTATCTTAATATATCTTCTGTAAATTGTCAGCAATTACATTTTTCGCTGAAAAATAATTATTTTTGGTTAATAATTAACGTCTTTTGGTTAAAATAAATATTTGCTGAAAAAAGCGTTTTTTTGTTACGAATTATTTTTTTTTAACTAAAGAATATAATTTTTTTTTTTGAGTTCTAAAATCGATATTTTTTTGCAAAAAATAATCTTTTATAGTTTAAAATTTAAGTATTTAATTAAGAATTCACGTATTTTGTTGAAAATGTCTCTTTCTTTATAGATAATTAATCTTCTTCGCTAAAAATTCATCTTTTACTCGAAAATTTAATTCCTTATTTAAAAGTGCAACTACTTTGTTAAATATAAACTTTTATTAAATAATGATTAATTTAGTCAAAAATTCATGTCTTTAATTGAAAACCTAAATCCAAATGAATAGAGTACTACCGGGACGGCAAGCATTTTCGTTGCACATACTTTGTTCCTCGCCGACAGTTCGGAATACCATATCTGCGTAATAAGCCCTTTATATCTGCTTCGAAGTGTATCCTTTATAGATGTCACATCGTAAATGTGGCTCTGTGGCACGCTCAGGTACGTATAAGTCTCTCCAGCGCAAAGGAGTCGTATAGCACTTCTATCGGCAAGCTCAGGGTCTTCAGAGTTGCCATTAAGTTTTCCTCGCTTTAAATAAACCTTGGCGCATTTGTCTAACCCAAATTCCATTCCTATTTCTTTAGTGTATCGTTGGACAATCCCTAGAGCTACATGTAGTTGCTATTTATTTTTAGCATAGATCTTAAGATCATCCATGTAAAATACATAGGTGACCTTGTGCTTTCCATTTGCAGGTTTTCAGGTACCCCTGGGACTGGCGAAGTGCTAGAGATAGTGGCAATAATGTGAGGCAAAAGAGGAGTAGGCTCAAGGGGTTGCCCTTGAGCCACCTCTTTTGAAAGTTACCTTGTGAGTCACTACACGATTTTTTCCAAATGAGATATTAAATCTGATTTTCCAAAATGGCATCAACCTCTCTATGCACCTCACGATTCGAGAATGGACCTGTGAGTTTTCCAAAAGACAGATGATAAGTTAATGGGAGATCGAATAGAAAGCTTTTCGGTAATCTATGCAGGCCATCGATAGGTCACGCTGGTAGGATGCTGCATCTTTGCAGACACATCTATCGATAAGTAGGTTCTCCGACATCCTGCTACACCTTTCTTTGAGCCGCGTTGTTCATACATTTCTTCAACCACTCCGGAATTAGCTCTTTTGACTTCAAAAATGAGGTGAAAATACGACCCAGATGGTATTGGGTTGAAGGAAATTTCTTTCACCAGATAGTCTTAAAACTATCTGGTCCTGGAGCGGCATAGTTCTTCATACCTCTCAATACTTTTTTCTCCTCCTCGGTAGTGATGGTTGGGCATTCTTCCTCAGCTGTTGTTATGAGAGCATCACGCAGCTCTTTGAAGCTATTTATGTACTCTGAGTCTTCGCCAAGTCTATGTTCCACTTTGTAGACGTCTCTCCAAAAGACTTCGACCTCCTCTGGTTTGGACGGGTGGTCGACAGCAACTGGAGGGTCTTGGAAGAGTCGAGATGGGTCAGAAAGAAACTGTTGATTTTCTCTGATTCACCTCTTTCTTCACTCTAGACTTCTCTTAGCGTAAGATAGTATCCGTATTCTCTCAATAATATGCTGTCTGGTAGTCAACAGCTTTGACTTCTTAAGTATGTAATAATGAATCCGGAGTTCGCGTCCGAACTTTCGAACCTTGGCAGTAAAGTTCCTGCCAGATGTTATATAGTCAATCAAACAATGAATGCGAAACGCGTACTGCCTTGCCCAGCCTACCTTTATGGCGTGATGATACATTCGTCTTTTGATGTTATGATCAACCATTGGTTTTGTTTTATGGTTCGCATCGGCCAAAGCTCTGGCTGCATTGTACACACTACAATTGATATTCCAGAGTTCGCATTCTTCGGAAAATTGTCCACGAAGCTGCTCATCCATTTCAACCAGATCTTTCGGCTCGCGGTTGGTCTAGTCACCTCTATTTCTATGCTGCCGGCTTGTTTTGGCTCTAGTAGAGAGAATGTGAAAAGGCTCTATGTCGAAAATTGTGTATTTCAAAAATATTTACAAATGTTTCATTAATAATTTTTTAATAGGACGCGTAGGTTATTTAGTTGTTAGATTGTTAGATATATTGACAACAAGAAACAATCCTCCAAACTAATAAAAACTTTATTCTGTGAATATATTTAAAATTTGGTATTTTTAAGAGGAAAAATGATCCACACAGTTTACTTGTTGATGAAAAAGCAGCCAGTCCAATGTTGCCATAATTTTTCTTAAAACTGTTGCGAAACCTATAGTGCCAGAATTGATTTTAACTTTTTTTTGTTAGCCATTCAAATAACACGCTCTCTTGAGCGCATGAGGACCCTAAATATATATAATTAATTGATAGGCCATTACTCCATTGTATATAAAAAATTCTAACTTTTCTTAACATTGTGCAAACAATCAACCAGAAATATTTAAAAAATATCATCATTCTAGGGGCGGGTAATAATTTCTAGATATGGCCTTTTCATTTTTTAAATAGATCTAATAGTGTTACATTCACGCACTTTCTGATTAAACTTTTCTATTCTGTACGTTTGACACGTTCTTTACTTTTAAAAAATAAAAAATACAGCTCTAAATAAGCATGTAGCACTTTATTACAAGATTAGTTGTTTTCACTAGTTGATTAAGAAACATCTTGAAAAATTTAATTATTTCTGCTTTACTAATCTCCTTCATCCTAATTTTTCCTGATAAAATCTTAAAAATTTTTATAGGTATTAGTTTGGTACGACTAATTTTGATAAAGGAGGCGATAGTGTATACTTTGGGTAAAAAAGATAGCTATAAAATAAAAGTAAACTTCTCCTTTTTTTAACATTGTTTAAACAAGCAGCAAGCAAATGTTTTTAAAATAGAGATAGAACACGTTCGTTTACAAATTCATAATATGAGGCTCTTTTTGCGTAGAAAGTGTCAACAATATCAAACTATTGCGTCGTTGCACTAAACTTTTTTATTTTCCACTTTTTACATTTTAATAACATTTTTATAATTATAATGTATGATCCTAACTAAACTTTATCATTTGTTTCACGCAATTAGTTTCTTCACGTCGCTGAATTACGAAATTAACGAATATCTTAACGATACGAATGATTAATTTTCTACTAATCCTTGATGACTCAATTTCATATATATTTAAGATGGTGCTTATTGAAGACAAATTATATATTTAAGCAAAGTATGTTATACAATTATTATTTTCTATGGTAAACAGTAAAATATAGAGCTGAAAAAACTTTCAATCAAAAACAGAATTCTATTATAATCAACAAATTCATAATATGACCTTATTCTTTTTTTAACATAGTTACAAACATTAAATTGTCGCGTCATTTAATTAATCTCTTATATTTTTCACATTATACATTTTTAAAACATTTTAAAAATTATTATACATTTTAGTTGCCATTTATTTTTAATTTTTTGAAAATCGGGATTTAAGATTTGAAATTTTTTATTCATGTATCTCCAGTTATCATGAATTACTGCCATAGTTTCCGGAAATTACCAGAAATTTCAGGATATTGTTTCACTAAACTTTTGAGCTAGTGTTCACGTTTTGCTGTAACAATTTTAATATAGACTCTTATCGAATGCAGAATCTTAATATAGAATTTTATACAGTGATTTTGAATATAAAATTATAAATATATAATATTTTATTTTGAAGACAGCCGCAGCCTAGTATACTTTAAAACTGTGACCTCTTTAGCCTGAACAAGTGACAAAAATGGACTAATTTCTCATATAAAAAGTAACTAGAATTTAAGGCGGATGGCGAAAATTCGATACAATTCACAAAAATTCACGAATAATTAAAAAAGATTAAATTGCATTAAAAATATTTATTAAAAGAAATTGGATAGATTGCCTGAGCATTCGAACAGAGTTCAAAAGAATTCAGGATAAATTAAACAAATACTAAAAGAAAATTAATTCCACTGAATTAGGCACAATTGGCGGAATTTAGTAAAATTTTAATAATTTAAGAGACTTTTACAGAAATAAAAAATACACAAATTTAGGGTTAATTAATAGTAATTCCAAGTGAACTTAATACGAATTTAAATGAATTGCAATAAATATTTAAAAATCTGTTATGCAGCTCTGTGAAATTTTATAAAATTTTATATTTTCTAAAATTCGCAAGAATGTGGGTGACTTAAAACTAAAATTTTTCAGTAGTTATTTGAATATTAATATTCAGGGAAAATGAAAAAATTTTCAGAAAAAAGTTAAAAAATTTCTAAAATGAAGATTTACGATAACCCTTATATAATACTCTTGTTTGTAATTTATTTGCCTTCTATTTATATTTACTCATTTTTCGCATTTGCTTCATCCTAAACATAAACTTTTAGTTATAAATTTTATAATCTGTTTAAAAATTTCACAATTTTGTATTTCTTGGGTAAAAGTGCAACTGCTTGATAAAAAATTAATCTTCTAGGATACAGGATTCAACTATTCAGCCTAAAAATTTTGGTTGAAGCTTTTTTTTGTCGAAGATTCCTATTTTTAGTTAAAAATTCATTGCTTCGGTTAAAAGTTTAACTGCTTTTTTGAAAACTGATATTTTTAAATAGGAAATTCAAATGCTTGTGTAAAAGTTGTATTAAACTCTTGAGAGAACTTTAGAGTTTTTTGACAAACTTAATAGTTGACATGTAACCAAAAATACTTTTAAATTAAATCGGAAAACAGTTAAATTCAACCAAAAACAACGAATTTTCAACTAAAAATTTTGCATTTAATTTTTCAGCTGCAAAAATTAATTTAGTAAGAAGAAAAACGATTTGAAAAAATTAGTTCACATTTCAGCAAAAGAAATCAGTGTTTGATAAAATATACATTTAAAAAAGAATGTTCCACATTCAAACAAGTGGTTAGAACTTCAAATAAAAAGATAAATTTTTAAGCATAAAGATTAATCTTCTGTATAAAAACAAACAAATTTTTAACAAAATATACAGAAACACTCAACTAAATAGTACAGTTTTTCACTAGATTAATTTCGCACCAACAATATAATAGAAAAATTTTAATTTAAAAGAGTAAAGTTCTAACCAAAAATATTTGTATGTTTTGTATAGTGTTCTATTATTTCAGTAAATACCTGTATGTGAGCAAAAAAGGAGAGAAAAGAGAAATTTCTTAAAAACAGGCAAAAAAATATGAATTCTTTCAAGCAGGGAAAAAGTTTTGAAAAATTTTTCTACTTTATTCATAATGTGTCCCCTAAGGGTTTACATGACTTCCATTCCATACCACTTACATAATAAGCAGAAAGAAAATTTCTACCTTAATATTTACAAATATTTACAACTATTTACATAATGCCTTATATCTATCTAGTTTCT
>JAAAKG020142416.1:0-11614 GCA_010014905.2 Druon quercuslanigerum
ATAAGGACTAAAATAGAAATTAGCGTGAGAGCGTGAGAGCGTGAGCGAGAGAATGACTGACTATTCAAGAATAATCTATATAGGTATAAAATTAATTGGCTTTTATTGCCCAGTTGCAGCTGAATGAACACGAAACGACGAAACGGCGAAACAACGAAAGCTCCGGCTGGGTAATTTTATTCTGTTCATTCCAGCTCACAGTCCATTTAAATAATTACTTCTACAAAAAAAAAACAATGAATTTTTTTCCTTAAAATTGTTGGACTTGGAAGTGCCGGTTAATGAAGTAAGGCTTTTATTTGAGAGGGGGGAGGGGGTCCGGAAAATCTTACAAATCCTTGCTTGAGAGCGGGGGTGGGGAGCCCATAGCATTTCTTCTTACGGAAGTTTACTCTTTCTATTTTTGTTAAATTTAGGTTGTTGTAGAGATAAAATATTCTTGAAATCTGGAATAAATTATATGAAAATTTTTCGAAATTCTTTAAATTCCATGGAAATTGCACATAAGCTCTTGAAATATGTTTAACACAATTAAGCTCCCTGGAAATTACATAGAATTCTGTAAAAACTGTGAAATCTCTTCAAATCTCGTTAAATCTTCCAAAGCTCGTTAAATTCGCTTGATATCCTTGAAATCTTCAAAATCTTTGATAATCCTTTGAAATCACGTTAAAATCCCTTAAAATCATTAAAATCCCATATAATCCTTTGAATTGTCCTGATATAATTGAAATTTTCAAAATCCCATAAATATCCCCTGATATCCTTGAAATCATTAAAATCCCCTCTTATCCTTCGAAAACCCTTCATATGCTGGAAATCTTAAAAATCCCTCATAATCCCTCGATTATCCTCTTAGATCTTTTTAATTTCCGGTAATTCTTTGAAATCTGCATAAAATCCCATAAACTTCTTGAAATATTCAAAATCCCATAAAATCCCTTATAATCCTTTATAATCCTTCCAGATCCCATGGTATCCTTAAAATCTTTAAAATTTCATAAAAATCCTTGATAATCCTCTTAAATCTTTTTAACTCCCGATAATTTTTCGAAATCTCCATAAAATCTCCTAAACTTCTTGAAATATTCAAAATCCCATAAAATTCCTTATAATCCTTTAAGATCACCAGATATCCTTAAAATCTTTAAAATCCCCCATAATTCTTATACTGCTCCAAAATCCCCTGATATCCTTAAAAACTTCGAAATCCCATGAAATCCCATATTATCCTTCAAATTCCCATGACATAATTGAAATTTTCAAAATCCCATAAAATCACCTATAATCCTTCGAAAACCCTTCATATGCTGGAAATCCTAAAAATTCCTCATAATCCCTTGAAATTCCCTGATATCCTTGAAATTATTAAAATCCCATAAAATCCCCTCTATTCCTTCCAGATTCCCTGGTATCCTTAAAATCTTAAAACTCCAATAAAAATCCCTGATAATCTTTAAAAATTTCGTTAAAATCTCCTGAAATCCTGGAAATATTTAAATCCCTTCTAATTCTTCAAGAGCCTCTGATCCCATTATTCCTGATAATTCTTTGAAATCTCGTAAAAATCCGCGGACGTCCTTCAAATATTCAAGATCCCATAAAATCCCTTATAATGATTCGAAATACCCTGATAATGACTAAAAGTCTCCTGATATTCTTAAAATCTTAAAAATCCAATAAAAATCCATGATAATTTTTAAAATTTCGTTAAAATCTCCTGATATCCTTGAAATTTTAAAATCTCTTCTAATCCTTTGAAATCCTTCAATAGCATAGAAATTTTCAAAATCTGAGAAAAACTCCCGATAATTCCTTAAAATTTCTTTATAATCCCATGATATCCTTGAAAACATTAAAATCCCATATAATCCCCTTTAATCCTACGAAAACCCTTCATATGCTGGAAATCCTAAAAATCCCACATAATCCCTTGAAATCCCCTGATATCCATAAAATTTTCAAAATTCCATAAAAATCCCATAAAAATCTCTTGTAATCCTCCTAAATCCTTTTAACTCCCGATAATTCTTTGAAATCTCCATAAAATCCCCTTATATCCTTGAAATCTTCAAATCACTTCTAATCCTTTAAAATTCTCTGATCCCATTCAAATTCCAGATAATTGTTTGAAATCTCGTAAAAATCCATTGATATCCTTGAATTATTAAAAAACCCATAAAATCCCTTATAATGCTTTGAAATCCCCTCATATCCTTGAAAACTTCGAAATCCCATAAAATCCCTCATAATCCCTTGAAATCCCCTGATATCCTTAAAATCTTAAAAATTCCATAAAAATCCCATAAAAAACTCTGATAATCCTCTTAAATCTTTTTAACTACCGATAATTCTTTAAAATCTCCATAAAATCCCCTGATCTTCTTGAAATATTCAAAATTCCTTATAATCCTTTAAGATCACCTGATATCCTTAAAATCTTACAAAATCCAATAAAAATCCCTGATAATCTTTTAAAGTTTCGTTAGAATCCCCTGATATCCTTGAAATCTTCAAATCCCTTCTAATCCTTTTAAATTCTCTGATCCCATTAAAACTCCAGATAATTCTTTGAAATCTCGTAAAAATCCCTTAATATCCTTGAATTATTAAAAATCCAATGAAACACCTTATAATGCTTTGAAATTCCCTGATATCCTTACAAACTACAAAATCCCATAAAAATCCTTGATAATCCTTTAGAATTTGGTTAAAATCCCCTGATATCCTTGAAATATTAAAGTCTCTTCTCATCCTTTAAAATCCTATGATATCATGGAAAAATTTAAAATCCCATAAAAATTCCCGATAATTCTTTGAAATCTCGTTAAAATCCCCTGATATCCTTGGAAACATTAAAATCCCATAAAAGTCTTCGAATTCCCATGATAAAATTGAAATTTTCAAAATCCCATAAAATCCCCTCTAATCCTTCGAAAACCCTTCATATGCTGGAAATCCTAAAAATTCCTCATAATCCCTTGAAATCCCCTGATATCCTTAAAATCTTAAAAATTCCATAAAAATCCCATAAAATCCTCTGATCTTCTTGAAATATTCAAAACTTCTTATAATCCTTCAAAATACCCTGAAAGCCTTGAAATCTTCAAAATCTCCGATAACCCTTTGAAATCTCGTTAAAATCCCCTGACATCCTTGAAATCATTAAAATCTCATAAAATCCCCTCTAATCCTTGAAAAACTCTTTATATGCTGGATATCTTAAAAATCCCTCATAATACCTTGAAATCCCCTGAAATCAAAAAAATATTAAAAATTCCATAAAAATTCTTGATAATCCTTTGAAACCTTTTTAACTTCCGAAAATTCTTCGAAAACTCTATAAAATCCCCTGATCTTCTTGAAATATTCAAAATTCCATAAATCCCTTATAATCCTTCAAAATCCCCTAATATCTTTTAAATCTTTAAAATCCCATAAAAATCAGCGATAATCCTTTTAAATCTTATAAAAATCCCTTGAAATTCTTGAAATCTTCAAAATTCCCTAAAATCTCTTTTAAGTCTTCGAAATCCCCTGACATCCTTGAAATCTTCAAATTTCCATAAAAATCATTGATAATCATCTGAAAACTTTTAAACGCCCGTTAAATCCCGAAAATCCCCTGACATCCTTGAAATCATTAAAATCTCATAAAATCCCCTCTAATCCTTCAAAATATCCTGATATCCTTGAAATCTTCAAAATCTCCAAAAATCCTTTGAAATCTCGCGAAAATCCCATGACATCCTTGAAATCATTAAAATCTCATAAAATCCCCTCTAATCCTTGAAAAACTCTTTATATGCTGGATATCTTAAAAATCCCTCATAATACCTTGAAATCCCCTGAAATCAAAAAAATATTAAAAATTCCATAAAAATTCTTGATAATCCTTTGAAACCTTTTTAACTTCCGAAAATTCTTCGAAAACTCTATAAAATCCCCTGATCTTCTTGAAATATTCAAAATTCCATAAATCCCTTATAATCCTTCAAAATCCCCTAATATCTTTTAAATCTTTAAAATCCCATAAAAATCAGCGATAATCCTTTTAAATCTTATAAAAATCCCTTGAAATTCTTGAAATCTTCAAAATTCCCTAAAATCTCTTTTAAGTCTTCGAAATCCCCTGACATCCTTGAAATCTTCAAATTTCCATAAAAATCATTGATAATCATCTGAAAACTTTTAAACGCCCGTTAAATCCCGAAAATCCCCTGACATCCTTGAAATCATTAAAATCTCATAAAATCCCCTCTAATCCTTCAAAATATCCTGATATCCTTGAAATCTTCAAAATCTCCAAAAATCCTTTGAAATCTCGCTAAAATCCCATGACATCCTTGAAATGATTAAAATCCCATAAAATCCCCTCTTATCCTTCAAAAACCCTTCATACCCTGGAAATCTTCAAAATCCCTCATAATGCCTTGAAATACCCTGATATCCTTATAATCCTCAAAGTCCCATTAAATCTCTTATAATCCTTCGAAATCCCCTGAAATCCTTGAAATCATTAAAATCCCATAAAATCCCCTCTAATCCTTCGAAAATCCTTCATATGCTGGAAATCCTTAAAATCCTTCATAATCCCTTGAAATCAACTAGTATCCTTAAAATCTTAAAAACTCCATAAAAATCATTGATAATCATCTTACATCTTTTTAACTCCGGATAATTCTTTGAAATCTCCATAAGATTCACTTACCTTCTTGAAATATTCAAAATCCCATAAAATCTCTTTAAATCCTTCGAGATCCCCTGATATCCTTGAAATCCTTAAATTTCAATAAAAATCCTTGATAACCATCTGAAATCTTTTTAACTCTCGTTTAATCTTTGAAATCTTCATAAAATCCCCTGATATTTTTGAAACTTTCAAAATCCCATAAAATACCTTCTAATCCTTCAAAATCCCCCATTATTCCTCATAATCATTCGAAATCCCCTCATATCCTTAAAATCTTCAAAATCCAATGAAAATCCCTGATGATCTTTATAATTTCGTTAAAATCCTCTGATATCCTTGAAATTTTCAAATCCCTTCTAATCCTTTAAAATCCTCTGAGCCCATCAAAATTTCCGATAATTCTTTAAAATCTCTTAACAATCCGCGGACGTCCTTGAATTATTCAAGATCCCATAAAATCCCTTATAACGATTCGAAATACCCTGATATCCTTACAAACTGCAAAATCCCATAAAAATCTCTGATAATCCTTAAAAAAATTTTAAAAATCCCCTGCTATCCTTGAAATCTTCAAATCCCTTTTTATTCTTTAAAATCCTCTAATACGATAAAAATTTTGAAAATCCCCAAAAAATTCCCAATAACTCCTTGAAATCTCTTTAAAATCCCCTGATATTCTTGAAAACATTAACATACCATATAATCCTTCGAATTCTCGTGATATAATGGAAAATTTCGAAATCCCATAAAGATCCCCTGACATCCTTGAAGTAATTAAAATCCCATAAAATCCCCTATAATCCTTAAAAAAAACCTTCATGCTGGAAATCCTTAAAATCCTTCATAATCCCATGAAATCCCCTGATATCCTTGAAATACTTAAATTTCCATAAAAATCCTTGATAACCATCTGAAATATGTTTAACTCTCGTTTAATCTTTGAAATCTTCATAAAATCCCCTGATCTTTTTAAAATATTCAAAATCCTATAAAATCCCTTATAATCCTTCAAAATCCCCGGATATCCTTGAGATTCCCAAATTTCCATAAAAATCCTTGATAACCATCTGAAATATTTTTAACTCTCGTCTAATCTTTAAAGTAAATAAAATCCTCTGCTCTTTTTGAATTGTTCAGTATCCCATAAAATCTCTTTTAATCCTTCAAAATCCCCTGATGTCCTTGAAATCTTTAAAATTCCCCATAATCCCTTATAATCATTCGAAATCCTTTGATATCCTTAAAATCTTTAAAATCCAATGAAAATCCCTGATAATCTTTAAAATTTTCTTCAAAATCTCCTGATATCCTTGAAATTTTTAAATCCCTTCTAATCCTTTAAAATCTTCTGATCGCATTAAAATTCTCGATAATTCTTTAAAATCTCGTAAAAATCCGCGGACGTCCTTGAAATATTCAAGGATTCCATGAAATCCCTCATAATGCTTCGAAATCCACTGATATCCTTGAAAACTTCGAAATCCCATAAAATCCGTTATAATGATTCGAAATCCCCTGAAATCCTTGAAATCAATAAAATCCCATAAAATCCCCTCTAATCCTTCGAAAATCCTTCATATGCTGGAAATCCTTAAAATCTTTAAAAAAATCCTTGATAATTGTCTTAAATTTTTTTAACTCCCGTTAGATTTTCGAAATCTCTATAAAATCCCTTGATATTCTTGAACTAATCAAAATCCTATAAAATCCCTTATAATCCTTCCAAATCCCCTGGTATCCTTAAAATCTTTAAAATTCCCCATAATCCCTTATAATCATTCGAAATCCTTTGATATCCTTAAAATCTTCAAAACGCAATAAAAATCCCTGATAATCTCTAAAAATTTCGTCAAAATCTCCTGATATCCTCGAAATTTTTAAATCCCTTCTAATCCTTTAAAATCCTCTGATCCCATTAAAATTCCCGATAATTCTTTGAAATCTCGTAAAAACCCGCGGACGTCCTTAAAATATTCAAGATCCCATAAAATCCCTTATAATGATTCGAAATACCCTGATATCCTAACAAACTACAAAATCCCACAAAAATCACTTGTAATGATTCAAAGTCCCCTGATATCCTTAAAATCTTAAAAATCCAATAAAAATCCATGATAATATTTTAAATTTTCGTTAGAATCTCCTGATATCCTTAAAATCTTTAAATCTCTTCTAATCCTTTAAAATCCTTCAATATCATAGAAATTTTCAAAATCTCAGAACAATTCCCGATAATTCCTTAAAATTCCGTTAAAATCCCCTGACATCCTTGAAAACATTAATATCCCATATAATTCCCTCTAATCCTTCGAAAACCCTTCATATGCTGGAAATCCTAAAAATTCCTCATAATCCCTTGAAATCCTCTGATATACTTAAAATCTTAAAAATTCCATAAAAATCCCATAAAAATCCTTGATAATCTTCTTAAATCTTTTTAACTCCCGATAATTCTTTAACACGTACATAAAATCCCAAGATCTTCTTAAAATATTCAAAATTCCCTATAATCCTTCAAAATCCCCTGATATCCTTGAAATCTTTAAATTATCCGATATTCTTTTGAAATGTCGCTAAAATCCCCTGACATCCTTGAAATCATTAAAATCCCATAAAATCCCCTCTAATCCTTCGAAAACCCTTCATATTCTGAATATCTTAAAAATCCCTCATAATCCCTTGAAATCCCCTGATATCCTTGAAATCTTTAAAAATCCATAAAAATCCTTGACAATCCTCTCAAATCTTGTTAACTCTCGAAAATTCTTCGAAAACTCTATAAAATCCCCTGATCTTTTTGAAATATTTAAAATCACATAAAATCCCTTATAATCCTTCAAAATCTTCTGATATCCTGGAAATCTTTAAAATTCAATAAAAATCGCCGATAATCCTTTTAAATCTTATAAAAATCTCCTGCTATCCTTGAAATAGTCAAGATTTCATAAAATTCCTTATAATCATTTGCAATCCCCTGATATCCTAACAAACTGCAAAATCCCATAAAAATCCCTGATAATCCTTTAAAATCTCGTAAAAATCCCTTGACGTCCTCGAAGTATTCAAAGCCCCATCAATCTAGATAATTCTTTGAAATCTCGTAAAAATCCCGTGATATCCTTGAAATCTTCGAAATCCCATAAAATCCCTTATAATGATTCGAAATCCCCTGCAATCCTTACAAACTACAAAATCCCATAAAAATTCCTGATAATCCTTTAAAATTTTGTTAAAATCCCCTGATATCCTTAAAATCTTCAAATCCCTTCTAATCCTTTAAAATTCTCTGATATCATTGAAATATTAAAAATCTCTGATAATCCTTTAAAATCTCGTTAAAATCTCTTGATATCAATGAAATCATAAAAATCCCTTATAATCCTTCGAAATCCTCTGAATCTTACTGAAATCGCATTGTCAACATTTTTCAGTATTCGCATTATTTACGATATGTTTAAATAAAAAAATTATTGAGTCTTTTTATTTAAGATATTTATAATTGTTTTAATTCCTTTTCATTCATACAAGTGCAAACTAGATGAAAAACTGTGAGTTTTTTCAAAATTTTGAATTTTTCAGTAATTTCTTTATTAAAGTTTTTTAGATTCTGAAGCAAACTATTTTTAATTTTTTTTTAAATTATTGCTTTAATTGTTTATTTTTAAAATTGTGTCGTTTCTGTACTATAAACAATGTATAACCAATGAAAAGTTTATATTTTTAGCCACTTTCTTTTAAATTTTTTAACATTATTTTAAAAAAATGTTTTATTTATTATCAATTTTCTTTAGTTTTAAATTTAAAAATATGTTTTTTCTTATATTAGTGTGAACAATTCGAAAAACTGGGAGTTTTTTTCTGATGTTTAGGGTTTAGCAGCCATCTGCAAGAAACCCTTATAGTTTCGGTCGGTTGTTGGCCCGTCGTACTTTTTTCCAGGAAGGTGAAGTGAGAGGAAATTAAGGGGAGGTTAGTAGGAGAAATTAAAGGGACGATAGGAGGGTTAGGCAAGATAAAAGTAGGGTAGGTGAGGGGAACTGTTGTGGTGGGGTTAAATGAGGGATCATGAAGTAGGGAAAATAAGGGGAGGGCGAGTAGATAATAAAGGGGAAATTGAGGGGCGATAAGTAAGGTACCTGAGAAGAAATAAGGGAAATTAGTGGAGGGAAACTAGAGGAGGAGAGGGAAAGTTTATCGAGAGTAAATTAGGTGAATTGACGATAATGAGGAAAGGAAAATAGGGGAAATTATAGGAGGGGTGGGGATTTAGGGAAGATGCAGCATGGGATGTGAAGGGAAATGGGGGGAAGATGAGCGGAAATCGGCGGATGTGAGAGGAATTAGGGAGAAGCAGTAGGGGAAGTGAGAGCAAATGGAGAAGTGGGGGTAAATTAGGAGTAGTTAAATAGGGGAAATTAGGGGAGAGATATTAGGGAAGATGAAGTAGGGGAAATAAAAGGTGGGGCAAATGAGGGATTTTGAAGTACGAGAAATGAGGGAAGGATAAGTAGTTGAAAAGGGGGAAATTATGAGAGGATAAGTACGGGAACAGAGGATAAATTAGAAAAATTAATGGAGAGGAAGTAGAGGAAGCGAGGAAAAATGGGTGGAGACTAAGTAGGGGAAATAAGCGGAAATTTCCGAAGTCAGTCGTAATGTAAGATGAAAAGTAAGGGGAAAGTAATGAGGGGAAGTAAAGGGAAATGAGGGAGGAGATGGGCGGAAATCGGCGGATGTGAGAGATATTAGGGAGAAGCAGTAGGGGAAGTGAGAGGAAATGGATAAGTTGGGGTAAATTAGGGGTAGTGAAGTAGGGGAAATTAGGGGAGAGGGATTAGGGAAGATGAAGTAGGGGAAATAAAAGGTGGGGGAAATGAGGGATTTTTAAGTAGGAGAAATGGGGGAAGGATAAGTAGATGAAAAGGGGGAAATTATGAGAGGACAAGTAAGGGAACGGAGGATGAATTAAAGGAAAATTAGTGGAGGGGAAGTAGAGGAAGTGAGGAAAAATTGGTGGAGACCAAGTAAGGGAAGTGAGCGAAATTTCAAGAAACAGTTGTAATGTAGGATGGGAAGTAAGGGGAAAGTAGGGAGGGGAAGTAAATGTCAGTCAGAGAAAGTAGGGCAAAGATTAAAAAATAAGTTTAAAAATGAGTTAGAGGAAGTTGGGGAAAGGGAAGGCGAAGGACGAAGGGAGGGGAGGGTAAGTATGGATTTATAGGGGGTGTAGGGGAGGGGGGAGGAGGGGTTCAAACGACTTATTTACTGTCTTAAAAGGCTACGAAATAAAAAAATTTAAAGGTAATTTAAAAAATAACTGAAGTTTTCTTTAGATACAATTATATAAATACAAATTTATATTTTTAAAATCTTTAAATTAAAAAACAATAGTTAAAGAATCATTGTTGGCTTTTAAAATTAATAAGTAAAAATATATTTATAAAACTCCCACTTTTCATTTTATTCACAATTATATAAAGCAAAATATATTTTTTGAACTATATTAATTAAGAAAATAAAAAAAAAAATTAAACACTAAATTTTTAAAATATTGAAAACCTTTGTAAATAATCCGGCTTTAAAATTATAAAAATATTTAATTAGGCAAATATAAGTAAATAAATAAATTAGCAAGTAAAATTAGTTTACATTTTTCCGGTGTAGATAAATTTTTTAATTCGGTAAAATATTTCTTGTTAATTTATTTACTTATTTTTGCAAAGTGTTTTAATTTTTTAAATATATTATTGTAATCCTCATTGATTATTTAAATACTATTAAAATAAAAACAATTTTTTCACAGCCTCAAAAAAAAAGCAAATAGAATAAAAATAAAATTAATGTATTAGATTTCATATTTATAATTCTCAATGTCCGACCACCTTTAGTCATTTCTACTGGAAAGTTAATCTCCATTTTAAGTGGACAAAGAAATTATTGTCCAGACGTGCAAATCTTGTCTGATAGAAATGTTTTTTGCCTACTCCCTGTCTTTGCTAATTTAATTCGAGTTCAAAAAATTATTTAAATACATATTTTTTATTATTCCTATTAAATTCTATTTAAAAAAACATTTTTTAAATTTAAATTTTATTTAATTATTTTAATGTTAAATATTTCTGCCAAAATTATCCAACGTTAAAAATGTAATTTCTAGTAAAAAAATTATTGATATTCAAAAAGGAAATTTAAATATTCAAAATTTGTAAAATTTACGAATTTGGACAGAAATGGATTTTAAGCATTCAATTAAAATGAAATGGTTTCGATTTTAGAAAAAAAAGTTAAATTTTATACTCTTATTAATTGAGACCAAATTTGAAATGGAAATAAATTTTATATTTTTTTCAAAATTAAAACTACAATTAGAAAATTCAAAACACAATTTTAAATTGTCTGTAACTTTTTTTAGAAAATATTCCAGCTATAAAAATTTAATTTTCAGTATAAAAATAAGAATGATGTCTATAATAAAAATAAAATATTCTGAATAAGTAAAAATTTTTGAATTTAGAAAGAAGCGAATTTTGAGAATTCGCTCAGATTTTTAAATGAGAAGAAACTAAAAATTTTTTTAAACAATAAAAAAATTAATTTAAGACTAATTTTTAAATCCTCTGTAATCTTTTGTAAAAAATAGACAGATTGAAGAATTGACTTAGCAGTGAATAATAAACTTTATCTTTAACATTAAAAATTAAATATTCTTAATAAATGATAAATTAAAAATTAAATTAACTTCAAGCTTTCAGCAAAAACAGAATGGAACAGATTAACAGAATTAAAAATAAATTCGATAAGTAATTATAAAAACCTCTGTAACATTTTGTAAGAAAATTATGCATCTTTAAAAAATGTAAGTTCTATTATAAAAATAAAGTGACATTTAAAAATAAAAATTAAATATTCGGAATATTTGAA
>JAAAKG020142417.1:0-11614 GCA_010014905.2 Druon quercuslanigerum
GATTATTTTGAAAAATCTTCACATTGCCAGGGCAGTCCCATTACATTGCCTTTAGTAGCTGGACTGGCTTTTCCTTTTGATAATTGAACTGACCTACAGTCTTGTATTCATTGACTGAACTGTGTTCCAACATTAATACTTCGAACAGTCCTTCCATTACCAGGACAGCGCCATGATTTCTCCTATTGTTACCAGGTTTCAAGCGGAACATTAGATTCGCTTGTGGTCATATTTTTCTCCTTCAGCCCCCCCCCCTTATCTCAAAATCTTTTGATTTTTTGGACTAGTACCCATTAGGACTTTTTGATCAGGAGGCTTTGAACTATATTATATTGCAATTTCAGCCAATTTCACCAGGGGCGTATTTAATGTAAATTGTACAGGGTTCTTTTAAAAATCTACTCAGATTTATTTATATTTTTCCTAGCCTGCTTTTTCAAAAAATTTCATCTTCAACCTTTAGGGATTTTCTACGTGTACCGTCAAGTTTAAAATTCCTTAATCTCGAACTTCATTTTAAAAATGACAAAAAGCCCCGTTTAATATTGCAACCATTAATTATTGTAGTTCTTTACATATTTTGTGTTTTTTCTTCGATTTTAGGCAGAAGTCGTAATTTTCATTTAATTTTAATTCACAAAAGTGCATGATATTCCTTGAAAGGTTCTTTACATTTCTATTCTTTACATTTCTATTCTTTACATTTTTTATGAAACATTATTTAGAAGATTATTTATTTCCAAAAATGGCTGACTAAAAACAATTGTACGTATTAGTTCCTAATAAAATAATTGTCATAAAAAAGTGACGAATAGCATTTTGAAGAACCTGCTGAGGAATAAAATGGAGCTTTTGAAAATTAAAATTTAATTCAAGTTACGACTTTTGAGTAACGCGGATATATTTAATATACGGGTCAGTCTCTATCAAAGTGTAGATTGGTATTTATGTTTTGTTAAATAATAAAAACTAAAATGGTAATTTATCTACTTGTACGCTTTCATTCGAACACTATTAATTCTTTTATATTATCGATACACGTAGCGATCCTATTAGTAAATTTTTTATAGGTTACTTGGTTTTTGGAGACCAGTGGGCTTATAGTTAATGCGTGGGGCTCATATGCAATAATGATTGATCTTTGTTCATGGGCTTACTGCACATTCAAAGGAAGTTTGAAAAAAAATACGCGGAAAGTTCATTTGAATTTCAGTGCAAAATAACCAGCTGGGACAAAAAAATCCACTTTCGTGGAGAATTACCCATATGCAAATAACTACATTTAAATAAAAAATTATTACCTTAACTATTAAATTTATCATCCGAATGTTTTTTTTAAATACTAGTTACGTTCAGGTTTTTCTTTTAAAATTTGTTGTAGTAATCAATGGGTCTTTTTTCTCAATTTTTTAAATCAAGTTAAAGATTAAGTGATAGTGAAGTTAACTATATACCGAAACAGAATTTCAAACCCTCGATCGTTTGTCGATCATGTTGTAAAAAGAACTTGGAAAATCTCATAGAATCGCGATATTCAGAGAGCCGCAAATGTGTCTAAAAGTATTGTGTGACAAGAATTATGTTTAAGTAATTTTGAGCAATTTCGTTCAACAAAAAATTGTTTATACATTTTTTGCTAATATTCCTACAGCCTTCAATGAGTTGGAAATTTCTGCGAAAAGAGAAATTAGAAATGTTTAAACACTTGACATTTTTCTAAGGTTCTACTTGTGCTGCATTAATGCTGAAAAAATACAAAAACTATGTTACGAAACCACGATATGCAGGAAGCCTACAATAAACCTAAGATATGGTGTAAAGACAAAATTGAAAACTTATTTTTGTTTAAAATTGTTTAAACAAACACACAATGGTGGAGCTCTCCAGTTAATGATCGAAAAGAACTTTTTTACACGTAATATGGGAAATATAATACAATTTCTATGTCGTCATTATCTGCGCAGATTATTTTATTTATGATAGTCTTATTTATTATAAATATATATTTGGGTAATTTTTTTGGTATTTTAAATGGTGAATGATTCTTAAATATAATTTTTAATGTATTTTGTATTAGAAAGTAAATAATAATTATTTGCTGTAGAGTAATTACAAAAATAGTATATTGCATCGCAAGCAGGGTTAGATACGTCTTTACACGCAGAGGTCAATGTTCGCACGACGAGCAATAAGACCGTTACCGATGGCCATGATTTTTCTAGTCATTCTTACGAAAATTGACCTCTCCGCGTAAAGACGTGCCTAAAGATGCGAGTGATGTAAGATATTTATTCGAAACGACCATGTTACGAGACTGTAGAGTCCCCAGAAAAGTGAGCCTTATATATCCCTTTACCAATACGGTGCGAGAACGTTCTATGAAGTGAATGTTTTTTGATAATGATGATGATCACTGACCAAACATTCTTCTGCTTCGTTTTCTCCATCTGTCAAATTTCTTGAAGGCCAGCTAATATTTATCCTTATATTTTTGGGGTAATAAATCTTACTTTGTTTCTTTCACTTCTTTATTTATGTTGAGGGGTGAGATTTTGGTTGTTTATTCCATGATTTGGACTGTTCGAAGATTTACATTTATATCAATTTGCGACGTAATTCCTGATAATTGAAGGTTTCACGGATTCAATTATTGTATATGAAAACATACGATTGATTTGGAAGCCATCTATTTGAGCTGTTATTGGTAATTTCGTAGGGCGCGAGATTTGAAAGTAGTTCGTTCCGAGATAAAAATTTATATATATGTCTACAGAAAATCCATGGAAATACATTGTGCGTTATTCAGTGGCCATTTATGGAAGTAATTTACTGACTCTGCGGGGGCGTTTGGAATTCATTAACTGCCGATATCTGGCCGGTATGGTAAAGCCATTCTAACGCTCACTTTTCTAGAGGCCTAATAGGCTCATAACATGGTGGTTCCGAATAAACTCTTTTATATAACACATGCACGAATACGGCCGTATGTCATGCCTGTCGAGCGAACCTGAAGTTACCTTTTCAGCAAACATCATTATATCTATAAAGTCAAAAGTTATGATGTCACAAATATATCCATGATGTAATAATTTTTGACGGAACATACATAGATGGGGATTACATACCCTATGACCTTGAAAAGCGGCACTTCGGGTCAGCTGCAGACATGCAAAGCATGGCTATATCCACTTATGTGATACATAAAAGAACGTATGGAGAGACTTTGTAAAGACTGATGTGTGTTTTCAGTACGAGTCGTAGACGAGCAAGCACGAGCTGCAGAAGAGAGTGCGAGCTGACGACGAGACATAAAGTTAACTCGCCAACTCGTCAATAAAGTCTCTATTCTACCCCTTGGTGTATAATATACTATTTAAACTTTGTTAATCTTATAGTTTACTTATAATTACATGTTTTTATAACTTCGCTAATGTAACATTCATTTATTATGAAAATAAACAATATTTATAATGATTTTTATAATAACTATTCAATAGTTAAGCAATCGCTTATATCAAAGAAATTAAAAACTATATCTTGACTTTTCGTTTAAAATTTTTTTAAATCTACATTTTGTTTTAAATTACGTGAAACCTTTTGAAATTTTTTATTATTTTTAAAATGAGATGACATTTTTACCAGCAGAGACGAACTTTCTACAAAATAGTTTAATTTTGAAGCAATCAACATGATGTATGAACGAAAAAAGTCATAATCGATATTTAAACGAAAATCAAAGAGTTTTATTCATAAGAAACTGTGGATTTTCAACAACAAAATAATTTTCTGCAAAAAGATACATTTTCAGGCAAGAAAATTAATTTTGTATCAAAAAAGACTAACTAAAAAAAAGATATGTATTTCAAGACGAGAAAGATCCACTCTCAAAAAACAATGGAATAGTATTATTTTCACTCAAAAAATGATTTTCAAAAAAAAAATAAACGCAAGTTAAACAACAACATTTATTTAATGACAAATTACAATTGAATTGAACTATAAAATACGAGTTGTCAATAAAATAGTTAATACTCCACCAACAAAATTAATAGATAAAATTAAAAATAATTTTCAAACACCTTTTAACTGACTCGAATTATTTCTAAATTTTTGAAAAACTGCCGTAAAAACTTCTACAATTTTAGCATTTTTAGAAATCTTTCGACATTTCCTTTTAAAATTAATTTGTTTCCATAGATTATCATTTATAAATTTCCTGGGAATCTTGAGAATTTTTGTTTTGTTTTCTTGAAGCTTTTCAACAATTCAAAATTTAAAAACATTCAAAAAATTGAATAACAAGGTGGTATTTTCCCTAACCTACTTTAAAAATTCTGCATAATTAGCAAAACTGCCTTTAAATCTTCCGAAATCTTTTTTTACAATTTTTGAAATCTTTTGAAATATTCTCTTAAAATTAAGTATTCAAAATAAAATATTTTAAATTTTACGAGGAATCTTTCAAAAATTGGTTTATTCTCTTGAAAACTTTCAAAATTTACACTTTTCAAAACTTAAAATATGATTTCGCCTAAATTAAATTTTTTTGTAATCTACCTACCATGCCTATTCCCAAAGTTGGGGTAAACAGGGCAGGTCTACTTCACAAGAGACATTAAAACGAGACGGTCAATCTAAATATTCCTACATAAAATAATGAACCAAAATTCGATGTGAAGGACAAGGCACTTGAGTTCTAAATGCAGAGGCTTGAAAATATCTGACCAAAGACGACAGTAGCTCTACAAACACGCTTTCTCGTCTAGAATTTATTTCATCGAGTCAGACACCCGTCAGATATATTACATCAGTTTCAGTTGTCGGTAATATAAAATGACATTCTAATTTTCTCAAAGCGTCTTTGGCTTTGGTGCTCAATTCCGTCAAGGCAAGTGCTCTTCTCGCTCGAACATTCTTTGAATAATCAGGGCTGCTACAAAATCCCTATTGCGAAATTACCTCAATTTTCCTTCGTAATTTTTTCATTTTCTCAGCCTGTTATACATTTTTCTTTCAAACAGGAAAACAACCTGCATTTTCAAAAAAATAGATGGAATTTTAACAAAATAGTTGATTTGTCTAACAAAAAGATGAGTTTTTAAACAAGAAAATTAATTTGCTACCAATACAGTCAAATTTTTCATGAAGCAGCAGAAACCACCCTACAATAGATAATGAATCTACAGTAAATAATTATTAAAATAAAACAATAACGTATATGTGATAATAAATAAAAAGTATAAATAATTATTTCAGGTACAATTGTGCTTTTAATTCATGATTATGTGCTGCAGGTTCATTATCCAATGTAGGCGGTCGTCAGGTAGTATCCTCTACATAACTTTTCAACTCAAAAATATAATTTTCAAATTTTAAAAATAAATTTCCAAGCAAGAAGACGACTTTTTAATCAAATAATTGATTTTTCATACAAGAAGATGAGACAGACCAATAATGTCAAACTTTTAATCAAGTGCATGAAGTTTTACCTAAAAAATATAAATGTAAAGTTAGAAAATTAAGGTATATGTCCCAGTAATCGTGAATAGAATTATATTCATTCAAAGTGAATAAAAAACAAGAAAATTGTCAACACAATTACTGGGACGTTTACCTTAATTCTGAACAAAGAAAACGAATTTTCAATAAAATGGTTAAATTTTAAATCAAGAAGAATAATTTTCTACTAAAAAATACGAATTTGCAACCAAATAATTGATTTTTCAAATCAAAAAGATCAATTTTGATCAAAAAATAAAAAAATAAAATTTTCTATTAAAATATTCATTTTCAATAAAAACAAGGAATCTTCAACAAAAAAATGAATCTTAAAAAAAAGAATTCTTAACAAAAAGTGTAATAGTTGATATTTCCACCAAAAAATATTTTATTTTCTAATCAAAAACAGTTGAGTGAAACCAAAGAAAGCGCGGATCAGCGGTGCGATCGCTCCACAAAAGGTTCTTGAATTGCATATAGTATCAGCAAATATAACCCATGCACGCAGCTATTACAAAGTAGCCCCTTCATAACTTTTCGAATAGCCCCCCCCCCCAAATTCAGTTTCTGGATCCGGCCTTGAAACAAATAATACGATTTTTTAACAAACTAGTTGAATCCTCAACAAAAAGATATTAATTTCGAAAACAGAAAAAAATTGATAAAAGAATTCAATTTCCAACCAACAAAGATTTATCAATTGACAAAGAAAAAAATGTATCCAACATAAGGAATATTGAAGCCAAAAACACCATTTTTCCACAATACGTTTGAGATTTTAACCCCAGAATATGAACTTTGAACAAAAAAGTTAATTTCCAACAAAATTGTTGAATTTTAAAGTAAAAGCATCAAAAACCGATTTTACACTTAAAAATTTCAATCTTCAAGCCAAAAACATGAATTTTTATTACAATATATCAGTTTCAAGCCAAATTTATTTTTACCATAAAAAGACAGATTTTCAACAAAAAGTGGAATAGTTACATTTTCAGCACACAAAAAAATGAATTACAAATATAAAAAAAAATAATAATTTTAATCGAAATACTTACATCTTTAACCACTATATGTATGAATGCATTTATAGATTTAACAAAAAATGAATTCATAACAAAGCTGTTCCAATTTCAACTAAGTAGTTGAATTTTTAACTAAAAAAGACGAATCTTCAACGAAAAACATAAATTTCAACATATTTTCTTTTGACTATTTGCTAAATAATAAAAGTTATTTATTATTATTTCTTGTTATAATTAGGTTGATGTGAAGCGAAATTTAAAATACGAAATTCAACACAAAAAACAACAAACTGAGAGATGAATCTTCGAACGAAAAAAATGAAAGTATAAAATAATATTAGCTTCAACTTCAGATAATAGAAGATTCCCTGACTTTCCGGAATTCCCTGACCTATGGCAACAAGAAAGTACTTTCGAGCTACTATTAGTTAGCTTTATTGATTCCGTAGAAGAACAGGCAAGAAAAAGTAATCACAAAAAAAGAATACGAAACATGAATTTTGACCCACTTCTTAATCGAATTGGACCATAATCGTCTATAGACATGATTTAGCCCATGTAGAAAAATGTCTTGACCTTCTGGTATCAGGTCTGACTTTATCTAGATTCTAGATTGTTTAGTCTGAAATATCTAATCTGGCCCAGCACTGGGGCTAATTAGCGAGCCAAGAACAAATATTCTATGTTCTAACAGTATCTCTGGAAAGTCTGATCTGGTTCAGGATTACCTTGCCAGTACATTTATCGTAAAAAATCTTTTTGTTCTCCAAGTAATTACAAAAATAAAGGGAGTACAGTCAGCGACTGACCAGCCCCCAACTAGTGACTGACCAGCCAATATCTAGTAGCCACTCCTCGGCCAGAATATTCTTTAACGCCGGAGATCAAAGCAATTAGTTTAAACTAATAAAACGCATTTGCTACACTTGGCACATACACTCTTATGCCCCGAAAACCTTAATATATAAATGTTATTATATTATATCATAATTTAAATTTCCTTGCTAGTTCTCTTTTAACCTACGAAGCACCTTCTAAATCCGTGAAGGATGACACTTTGCAGACTTCCCTTGTCAGAGTGACATGCCTAGCCGGACAGGAGATCAGAACGGCTTTACTCAGGAAATGCATTACTTGAAAGTCTAAAGTCTACAGAAAGTGTACCACTCAAATGGTATATTGGGTGTCTTTCATTGTCTCACTAATCATCGTACTACTAACGAGTATCTACTTCTGCTCGATCCATTCATAACAAGCCGGGCTAAATTTAAAACTTGGTGGTTGATGCTTGTTTAGAGATGTCATTGACCTCTTTCAAGTCCTCTACCCTTCTATCAACAAGGCTTACACCAGGGCAATGCACTTACTGTTCCACATTTTTAAAAGTTACCATGCTCAACATTTTTTGACTACGACAACTGCACTACCGATGAAAATTGTGCATCCACTGAGGAGCCTTGCATAAACTACATTACCAATTTCGGGCTATGCCCCCCCCCATTAATTAATTTTTTCTACCAAAAGAGCTTAATTTTAAACCCAAAAGGACGAATCTTCAATAAAATATATTTTTTATCAACCACTTATCCTTAGTATAAAAGACCCTATTTTTTTATTTTAATACAACTGTCTCTAATGAGCAGCTAAAACTTTTTTGAGTTTATGTCTTTTTAAACTGATTTTTTCAAACATTGAAGATTCTCTTCTAAATTTAATGAACAGAGACCTTAAGCTATGATATACGTTGATGCCGTTCTCTAAATGTTGGTTCTTGCTTAACACTACAAATCGTTGATTTTCAGTTAAAAAATTCTCTTGAAAAAAAATAATAAATGGAATTTTACGAACAAAAAGGATTTTTTCAAAAAATTTTGAATACTCAGACAAATCGATAAAGTTTTAAACAAAGACGGTTAATTTTCTCTATCCAAAAAGACGAATTTTCAAGACAAGTGTTAAGTTTTCAAGCTAAAAATTCGAGTGTTTTAGAAAATAGTTGCCTTCCAAACCTTACAAGATAAATTTTGAACAAGAAAGTTAAAATTTTCTTACCCTCCCCCCTCCAACGGATTTTCAAGAAAATTGTTAAATTTTTAATCTAAAGAGAGGAAAAAATTAATGTTTCTAACAAGTTTTTTAATTTTCTACCAAACTGTTGAATCTTTAAGCAAAAGTACGAACACATGCATTTTTAAACAAACAGTTGAATTTTCAACTAAAACAATACGTTTGCAAACAAAAGTGGAAGAGTTAAATTTTCAGTTAAAAAATTAATTTTCAATTTAAAATGAAACGAAATTTCAAGAAAATAGTTAAATTTTCAATCGGAGATGAATCTTCAACCAAAAAAATGAATGTTTAACAAAGTAATTTAACTTTTAAGGAAATTCAATTTTTCACCAAAAAATCAGATTTTTTCAAAAATTGTTACATTTTCAACAAAATAATTAAATTTTCAACCAATTTGTACGTTTTTAACCAAAGGAGATTGATGCTAAACCAAAAATATAATATTAGACATTTCAATTTAAAAAAATGAATTTTTTACCAAAAATAGGTGGATTTTCTTATTGGTGTCGATTTCAGTTCACAATTAGGGGAAAAAACAAAAAAAAAGGAAGTTTCTTGGAAACAGGGGAAAAAAGAAGAATGATTTAAATCGGGGGTTAGGGTGAGAATATCCGAAAGAGTGTAAAGCCTGAAATAACAAAGTGTTTGTCAAACTTATTAAGTTATTTTTAAAGTTCCGTTACAAGGCAATACATCGTTTGCAAAATTCGCTAACTTTGTTAAAATTTATTATAAGGAAACGTACTAAGCGTCACCTAAGTTCGTAACGTTACTTCCAATGCCCCCCCCCCCCCCAACCCCCCAAAAAATTGTTAAAGTAGTTTATAGACGGCACCTTACGAAAATCGGATTGAAATCAGGCTTCCCTGCGAAAGATACTAGCGTTGCAAAAGATTAAGTTACAAAGATCTTAGAAAGAATTTTTTGGAAAAATTTTCCATTTTTAACTTTGCACTCTGTGCACATTTGAGGGGAATAAATTTTAAAAAATTTAACTCAGGTAAATTAAAGTCTGAAATCTCTTGCTTGAAATGAAGCCAAGAGACTAATAACATATTTACTGGTTCTCGAATTATCATAAGAAATGTGGAATCTTGGCCAATCTGAAAATCGGTCCGTCAAGCAGCTGTCGAGCTTTTGTTAAATCTATTGTTCAAACGGCGGTCACCATTTGACCGAGTTGAGCACGCTTCCATTTTTTATGATAATTTGATAACCAGTAAATATTTTATGAGGTTCTTGGTCTCATTTTAAAGAGGGGGTTTTAGGATTTAATTTAGAGAGAAGTTTCAATTTTTTATGTTTCCTTCTCTGAAGCATACAGAAAGTGGAAGTTGAGAATCAAAAATTGGTCAAAAAAGGAAAATAGGTCGCTCTTTCACCCATGCTATCTCGGCTAATTCTTGAAATATGACTGTTTCTAAAAATATAAATTGTTTTTCATCCTAATGATTTTTTCGATTTTATAAGGTTTCTAAAGATAACCAAATCCCTTAAGCTGCCTAAGACTGGGGGTGTTACCTTACTGTTGGGTAATGTTGAAAGAAAATGTAACTTGGAGATTGACACGTTTATAGAATTTCATTTTATGTTACTGAAATAAACTGTTTAGCAATCAAGTAACGTAATAAATTATTTGCTCTAATGTATACATTTTTTTTAGTTGAAGCATGCTTTACAACAGTGGACTATGCACTACATGTCAAAAAGGTAATGTAATTTATTAAATTAAAAATATTTGTTAAAATTTTTAAATATTCCACTTTTCCTCTAAACGCTGGCTTCTCCGATTTTATTTTACAAATTACATTTTTTTATCAGGTAAAAAAAAGTGGAAAACAAAAAATTATTTTACCCTAAACGCTTGGCTCTCCGTTCTCTAATTTCTAATTTTTATTTTTGTTTAATTTCCTCTAAACGCGCGGTTCTCCGATTATATTTCACAATAATTACTAGTATTTAATTCAGAACAACGCCAAGAAAAGTTCCACCCCAATATCCCCACCGGAAGACTGCTATTTACAATAAGTTTGTAAATTAAAAAAGGGATTAAATAGAACAAAATCTTATTTTCCTCTACATGCTACATGCATACAAAGTTTTATCTCAATTTCCCTACCAGAAGACTGCCCTAAAACTACCGAATGCAAATACAAGACAGATTTTTCGTGGAATATTGGCTTTAAAGATTGCTTTTTTTCTAATTTTTTCATATATTCTCATAAATAAATTAAAAAATTTTCTGTTTTTGTTAATGAATTTTTTATATTTTAACTAATTTTTGTTCACTTGAAAAATTATATTTCCAAAAAATAGCGAATTAAGTGTATTTGATTAATGGGATGGTCTATTTAATGAACCGCGAGATTGTATATTTTTATTTCAATTGTTTTTTTAGTGTTCAAACGATTTATTATTACACTTTCAGAGTATAGAAAAAGCAATCATTTTTTCTTTTGTTATTTAATAGATCTCTAGTGAGCCGGAAAAGAGGTAGTTGAAATATAATTTTGATTTCTCAGCCTTTTTTTGTTATCATTTTAGTACAAAAAGGAATCTTAAGAAAGTATAATTTGTTTCGAACTTTAAAAAAAGTACTTGTTATTGTTTAAACAATTTACTATCTTATAATATCGCGAGGTAATGGTATTTGCTTCATGCTTTGTGCATTGTTTCAATTTATTTATTTGCTTTTTGTAACAATTTATAACCATTCTTAGTTTTTTTTTCAACTACTGCTTATTGCTGCGACAAGTTTTATTTGTTTAGAAAACTGATTATATTTGTGCTGTTATAATCCGACATTAAATGCAAATAATTTCTGAAATAAAATATAAGAACCGAACGTTTAAAGAGGAAAATTAGTATTTTTTAAATGTTTAGGGGGAAAAAAAATAATTTAAAGAACGCCCGCGCCTTTATTTATTTTAAAGAGTGTCCGCTCCCCTTATTTCTAAACATGTCCTTTGACAGCGAACAGAGTCTTCACCCCCAAAAAAACTCAAACACGCGGAAGATATGAT
>JAAAKG020142418.1:0-11614 GCA_010014905.2 Druon quercuslanigerum
TCCGCGAACAAATGACTAACCTCCCCCCCCCCCCCCACGCACTGTTACTACCCTTCATCACAGGCCAAAGGCCGGGTAGAAAACAATTTTGGTCATTGGATTCTTGCTCTTATTTTCAGGAATTCTTTACGTTAACTTGATTATTGGACGTTAAATAGGATTTTAAATTTGATTTTAGTCTCATTTAAATTTTTTATAATTTTAATTACTTATTTTCAAATGTATACAAAATTTAAATTTGTTTACACATTTATTTTTTTAGGTAATTCGCCAAATGAAAGTATTTTCTAAACGTCATGAGTACTTTCATCAATCAATAATTATTCAATCAATAATTTGTTTTGTTAATTTCATAATTATTTCAATAATTTAAATTTCTATAAAAGATAAGTAGTTATTCATAATTGAACAATTGAGGATTATTTAAAGAAAAAAAGTTTTGAAAAGTCTTGATAAACCGAAATATTAATTAAAATACAAATGACAAAAAATTAGAATTATAGATTGTACTGCAACAGTCTGGCATTATTCTAAATTAATATTAATAATTATAATAAAATAATTTAAAAAATTCTTCCTTGAATTTACATTAACAATGACCTTAATCTCAACTAAAAGTTTTCTCAAATTTGGAAACTTCAGAAAGTTATTTTTATTACATTTTGTTCAATATTATCTTAGAATAGAGTGAAATAAAATAGAGTTAGGTCAACTTTAAGAAAACAATGTTTTTATTTAGGAATATCACATTATTTTCATAATAACTTAAAAGCTTTTTGTACTACAGGCATGATTTATACATATACATTATTGTAAATTATAGTAAATTCTAGTCATTTATCTGTAAGGTCACAATTTACGACTAGCAAAAGAAAAATATATATATAACAAAATATATTATACCAATATAACAATATATAAGACTGCAATAAATAAAAATAAAAATAAAACCAGCAAAAGTACATTTTCTCTGCGTGACATTATGCGTGACGTTATGCGGTATGCATTTTTCTATCAAACTAATTTTCACGAATCTGAAGTCAGATTTAAAAAATTCAAAATGGCTGTTTCAACATGGTGAACCAACTTTTTAAAAAGTTGTTGCATTTTTATTATACTTGTCACTATAGGGTTTCTGGGGTCGCTGATTACGAATCCGCAGGCCCTTTTACAAATATCATAATGGAGGAACCAATAATAATCTGATTTTTATTCAGTGACCCTTAGAACCCCTAAATACTAACTATCATAAAAATCCATTCATTTTCTCAACATTTTTCGCCATATTGGATCCGCTATTATGAATTTCGGAAAATCGACTTCAGATTGGTGATCAGCCATATCAGATCCACCATTTTGAGTTTTTCAAAGCTGACTGCAAATTTTGTATCAGAAACCCCAAAAACCCACAGAGGGGAAGTTTCATGAAAATAAATTAATTTAAAAAAAATTTGACCACTATATTAAATCCGCCATATTGAGTTTTCAAAATCTGGTTATAAGCGACCCCAAAAACTTCTGAGTTACAAGTTTTATGAAAATAAATTAAATCTAATTTTAGATTTATCTTAACATACCCCAAAATTGTCAGATGCCATGTTTCAAAAAATCAAATTAATGTTTTGGAATTTTAACCTCTATATTGTATCCGCGATTTTGAATTCAGAAAATATGGCTCCGTATTCATAATCAGCGACCCAAAAAACTCCAGAATATAAGGTTTTATTCTAATTTATTCAATAGATCTTTCAGAAGATGACCTCTTTCGTAAAAAAGGGCGCTTATCGAAAGTTCTTTATTTATAAATATTTCTAATTTTATACAACATGCTCGCCATAATTTATTTTTAAATTCTGCAATGCTTTAAATTCGATGTTAAAAATACTTTTTTGAAATCACTTTGAAAACATTGAATCTAGAGAAAAAAGTTGCGAATAAAGAAACTGGTAACCATCTGTTTAAGCACTATGCCCTTCACTGGCTGTCACTTATTTCATCATTTTTTCTCTCGTCTCGTCTTATCTTGTCTCGTCGCGTATTGTCTCGTATTCTCTCTCTTGTCTAGTCTCGTCATTCCTCGTCTCATCTTGTCTCGTATTGTCTCGTCTCGTATTGTCTCGTGCCGTCTTGTCTTGTATTATCTTTTCTAGTCTCCTCTTATCTTTTCTCGTCTCGTCTTATCTTTTCTCGTCTAGTCTTATCTCTTCTCGTCTCGTCTTTGCTCGTCTTTCCTTGACTTGTATTGGCTTGTCTCGTTCCGTCTTGTCACTTCTCGTCTTTCCTTGACTTATAATGCCTTGTCTCGTGTTGTCTCGTCTCTACTTGACTTGTCTCACCTCGTCTCGCCTCGTCTCATCTTATCTGGTCTCGTCTCGTCTTATCTTTTCTCGTCTCGTCTTATCTCTTCTTGTCTTTTCTTGACTTGTATTGGCTTGTCTCGTTCCGTCTCATCTCTTCTCGTCTTTCTTTGACTTGCATCGCCTTGTCTGGTGTCGTCTCGTCTCTCCTTGACTTGTCTTGCCTTGTCTCGCCTCGTCTAGACTTGTAACATCTAGTTCTTGATAATATTAAGATTTGAAGCTAAATGAAACTGGGACGATCACCGCGAAAATTTCTTAGTTCTCCTACATATCGAAGGCCGAATTCATTTTCCATTCGTATCATAATGTACGAGCGTCCATCTAACTGTTCTTGGGCTTGATTGTATCGGTGAAGATCTGCTTCCAAAATATGTCCAATTCCGCATGCTATGAAAATATGGTGTTCCGCGTAAATCAAATCCTCCATACGAATACCACGACGGTGACGTTCGACTATTGAAACTAAACCCTCGCCACGAGGCATCTTTAAATAAACATTTTCTCTTTCATTGTCTTCCGCAAGTGGATCAGAAACCCAAAGAGGAACTGGCCGACCATGCATGTACTTGAGTGGTCCAGACAGTACTTCCCCATCCCTTGTTTGTATAAAAACACGTGTATTTGGAGGGAAGCGATCAGGTAGGACTGGTAGTGCTGGCGCATTAGCTCTTCGTGGACTTGGAAGTCTCACCATTGCATCTAATTTTGTGAGAAAAAAAAAATGATTTAGTTTTTCTATACTTTCGAAATTCACTAAACTAATAAAATAAATCACTTAAAACTGTTCCAAGTATCTTAAGCCAGTTCTATCTTTAAGCTAGTTCTCGTGCCAAAAGTTAGATATCTGAAAAAAACAGTTTTTCTAGAATTTTCAAAATCAAAATCTTATAACTGATTTTATTTCAAATAAAAAACATTATTTTGCGTGAAAAATATTTAAATTGAAAAAAACAACATTAATTTTTACAATCTGTTTTGAAATTGAATTATTTTTTAACGTCACTTTTTACCAATTTAAAAAAATGATTGAATTTTAATAAATGACGGCTATCATTTCCTGGAAAAATGTTCCCGACAGCTCTACCGTTTCCAATTTTAAAAATCGCTGAATAATCAGAAAAAATAATAATAAACAATCTGAGAGGTATGGCTAGTTGTTTTTGCTGCTTTTTAACTAACTTTGAGGGAATTAACTGCCTAGGGTGATTTTCTTAATTTTATAAGTAGGCTCGAATGTCTGCCTTTCAACGCGACTATCAAAAAAACGGGTTTACTCGGGAGGTGGTTTTCTGCAGTTTTCCTCTTGTTTCGCCAAACGTCTAGGTAAATAGGAGTACTTTTAATAAAGTCAGATGCAGTCGCGGTTTTTAAATGCAGTAATCAAATTTGAACAGTGGTTCTGAACCCAACTGAAATAAATAAACTTGCAGCAGGCCCATAACTAGTAAAGTAGTATGCCTTCAACGTGCTTTAAAATAAAAGGCATAATAAAATAGGTTTTCAACCACAATACTAAGGATGTTAAATGGACCAGCCTAAAAAGACAAATATAATTGGTAATTCAGAATAAAAATAGTAATTAAAGTATAATCTGCTGTAAATCACTTGTAATAGTAAAGTGAAATAGTAAAGTGTAAAGTGAAAATTGAGCTATTCCATTTTTTGATGAAAATGTGGTAATTTTTTTAAAATATAGTTTTGTGGTTAAAGTTTTTTGATCAAATTAAAAACGGTTTGGTTCAAAATTTAAATATTTACTTGAAAATTTGTTGGTTTTGTTAAAAAGGACTTTTTTAAATCAAAATTCAATTATATAATTTTTAGCGAAAAATAGTCTTGCTTAGTTGAAAATTAATTTATTCTCCTAATTTTTGTTGTTGTAGAAAATTAAGATTCTTGCTGAAACCTCATTTTTTTACTTCAAAATAGAACTATTTGGTTAAAATCATTATTTTTTAATTCTTGTATTTTTTTATACAAAATCCATATTTTTGATTGCAGATTTATCTTTCTGTTTCGAAAGCAAACGATGTTGTTGAAATTTCATATTTTTTTCGGTTAAAAATTAATTCTTAACTTGAAAATTTCATTATTCCATATTTGAATATCAATTTCTTTTTTGATTGAAAATTGGACTATTTTATAGAAAATTCGTATTTTTTTCATAAAAATTAATTTTTCAAATTAAAAATGTAATTGTCATCTTCCTTGTTTATTAATGCAATTTTTGTTGTTGTAGAGTCAACTATTTTGTTAAAAATTCTTACTTTTAAAAAAAAAGTTTATCTTCTTAGTAAAAAATTGCTGTTTCTGTTTTCAAACTTATCAAGTTGGCGAAAAATTAATAAGCCTGATTAAAAACCAAGCAATTGGATTTTTTAGTTTTCTTTTAAAAAAATCTGAATTAAATTTTGGATTTACTTCAATCTTTGATTATTTAATGTAGCTATGTTTGCAACAATATAAAAACAAATTTATTGACAAAATTACAATAACATGCTTTTTATAGAAATAAAATTGCTTAAGTAAACTTTTATGGTCATCACTTGATAGAACGATTAAAATGTCATGTTTTCTTGACTTATTTCAGTAAATACTACAAAATTACATAAAGCTTAACCAAAAGGTTAGAGATCTTTTAAAAATAAACCTTTCATGTTCAGTAAAGTTTTGCAAAAATTCTTTTTCTAAGAAGGAACGTGTTGGTAAAAAGTGTAGAATTGCTTAAAATGTAATATGTGGCACCTCTGATTGGTTACAGAAATAATGTACGTTACACCGCTAATTTATTTTTGATGTATGAAAGGAAGTGGAAAGCCAGCTTGTAATTTGTCACCCAAATAATGTGGGTCACATGAATAACCTTTTCCAATATCTCGAAGAGGACATAAAGGCATCCTGTGATCAGTCTTCTTCCAACCGTGTTTTTTAATTCGCTGATGTTAATTAATAATGATCATCATTAGGAAATGTTCAATTTTGTTGGTATATTTTTTTTCGTAATGAAAAAAATCTGCACAGTTTCTTTTGTGCATTGTTGTAGCTTCTAGCAATTGAGCTAACCCTTTACAATGTCTGGATGGGACGGTAATGCTCTACTGTGACTGATCACCGAAGTTATTTCGATTCCACCGATACCCCTTCACAACGTCTGACTCGGACGACAATGCTCTACTGGGACTGATCACCGAACTTATTTCGATCCCACCGCTAACCCTTCACAACGTCTGACTCGGACGGCAATGCCCTCCGGGGCTGATCACCGAACTTATTTCGATCCCCCCCGCTAACCCTTCACAACGTCTGACTCGGACGGCAATGCTCTACTGGGACTGATCACCGAACTTATTTCGATCCCACCGCTAACCTTTTACAACGTCTGACTGGTACGGAAATGCTCTACTCCGACTAATCACCGAACTTATTTCGATCCCACCGCTAACCCTTTACAACGTCTGGCTGGGACGGTAATGCTCTACTGGGACTGATCACCGAACTTATTTCGAACCCACCGCTAACCCTTTACAACGTCTGACTGGTACGGAAATGCTCTACTGCGACTAATCGATTCCCGCTGAACATGTGGTCCGATGTGAATGTTTTTTTTTTATTTGATAAAATTTCAAAGATAGTTATCAAACCTGATTTTTAATTTAGTTATTCAAGTTTTTTATAAATAAATAATTATGATTTTTTTGTTTGCCGTTCCCGGTGATGTTCAATAACAGAAAATTTTTTGTAATCGCCGAAGTTTCGAAGATTTACATCATATAAAGATATTCCATCATGATACAGTAAACAAACAAATTTTGATAAATAAATTATTTGTTGGAAATGTGTTTTCTATAATGTTCAATAATTTAACGTTTTCTGAAGTTATATTGAAAAAAATTTTAATGTAAACAATATTTTAATTGCAATAATTTCTCTTGACACTATTCTTGTTAATATTATAAACAAATTTAATGAAAAAAATACATTATTCAAGCACTTCTCGTCAAAAAAATTCGTTTTTTTCGATGTCATTTTTTCAAAAATTTGCAATGCGGAAACTGTTAGCGGTTAGAAATTCTTCTTTCCACAAGAATTGAATGCTAATTAAGTGCTCTAAATTTTTGCTACGCAAAAAATTTCCGCACTTTTTGTACCAAAAACGTGTAGTCATGCTGGCCTAAGGTGACTCTGGCATTTGAAACTCGAAACCTGTTAGCGGTATCAAATTTTTCTATTCGCTGGAACTTAGCGCTAACTATCTCCTCTGGATATTTGCTATGAAAAAAATCCGGGCAATTTTTTTTGTATCAAAAACGTTACGTAGTGCTGCGTTGAAACAAGGCAGCCCCTCCACTATATGATAATTTTGAAAAATCAAAAATTAAACACGTCAGAATTTTGGGCTTTCTTTCGAATACAAGGAAAAAATTCCAAAAACCACCCCCTATGTGCATAAAATCACCCCCTTGCCAAAATTCCGAGTAAAGATTATTTTTTGAGAAAGTGATCTGCTCGGCGTCAAGGGTTTGTTTTTTAACGTTGAAGATTGGAGACTAAAAGCCGGTGTTGGATTTTCTGAGAAGCCCAAAAATCACAAACACTATTGAAACTGTCAAATTCTAAAATGATTATTTTGTGATAATGTCATATCTGTGCGGCATCGAAGGGTTGCTTTTTAATGTTAAGGGCTAGAGCTCAAAAATCGGGGTTGCTATTTTTAAAGAGCCCAAAAATCAGAGACTCTGTTGATGCTGTTAAATTTTAAAAATGATTATTATTCAACTAAGTCATATGTGAGTAGCATGAAGGTGTTGCTTTTTAACGTTAAGGGTTGGAGCTGAAAAACCAGAGTGTGTATTTCCGAGGGGCCCAAAAATCAGAGAATTGACACTGGAGAATTCTCAACAAGATTATTTTTTGACCAAGTTATATGTATGTGACTTAAAGGGTTTTTTTTAACGTTAAGGGGTAGAGTACAAAAATCGGTGTTGGTATTTGTCAAGAGCCCAAAAATCAGAGACTCCGTTGATGCTGCTAAATTCTCAAAAAGATTATTTTTTGACAAAGTTAACATACAAAATCAACCCCGGTCTACCAAGTACATACTACTTTGTCAAAAAATAATATTTTTGAAAATTTTCCAGTATACATGGAGTGTATGATTTTTGGGCTCCTCGAAAATACCTACTCCGATTTTTTTGCTTTAACCCTTAACGTCTTAAATCAACCCCTCTTTACCACATAGATATTACTTTGTCGAAAAATAGTCTTTTTGAGAATTTTCCAGTGTCCATGGAGTCTCTGATTTTTAAACTCCTCGAAAATACCCAAACTGATTTTTTCGCTTTGACCTTTAACGTTTTAAATCAACCCTACTTTATCACGTAGATATGAATTTATAAAAAAATAATCTTTTTTGGCATTCTCCGGTGTCAATGGAGTCTTTGTTTTTTGGGCTCCAACTCTTGACTTCCAAAATAAACCTCTCCCTACCACGTAGATATGACTCGGTCAAAAAATAACCTTGTTGAGAATTCTTCAGTGTCAATAGAGTCTCTGATTCCTGGGCTCCTCATAAATACCCATTTCGATATTTTGGCTTTAACCCTTAACATTCAAAATCAACCCCTCTCTACCACGCAGATCTTACTTTGTCAAAAAATAATATTTTTGAAAATTTTCCAATTTCCATGGAGTCTCTGATTTTTGGGCTTCTTGGAAATACCTGCACTGATTTTTAAACTTCACCCCTTAACTTCCAAAATCAACCCCTCTCTACCACGTAGATATGACTTCGTCAAAAATAACCTTTTTGAGAATTCTTCAGTGTCAATAGAGTCTCTGATTTTTGGGCTCCTCACTAATACCCATTTCTACATTTTGGCTTCAACCCTTAACTTCCCAACTCAACCCCTCTCTACCACGTAGTTATGACTTTGTCAAAAAATAACCTTTTTGAGAAATCCCAGTGTCAATGAAGTCTCTGATTTTCGTGCTCCTAAAAAATACTAAGTTCGATATTTTGGCATCAATCCTTAAAGTCTAAAATCATAACCCCTCTCTTCCAAGTAGATATGACTTTGTCAAAAATAATCTTTTTGAGAATTTTACACTTTTAATAGTGCCTCCAATCTTTAACATTAAAAAAGAAAACCCTTGACGCCACGCAGATCAATTTCTCAAAAAATAATCTTTGCTCGGAATTTTATGGGTTGTATAGTCTCTCATTTTTGGGCTCCTCGAAAATTTAATTTTAAATTTATATGCACGTGTTTGTTTTGTTAGACGTAGGGGTGGTTTTTGAAAAGAGAAAGTTTTAAGCATTCGAGAGCGTAAGGGTGATTTCGGAACACTTTTTGTGGTGCCTTCGAGGGCTTGAAATAAGTCTTAAATTCTAATCCGCTTTTTTTGTCTTCAGATTTCATTTTTGTCAAGGGGGTAGTTTTTTGCACATGGGGGGTCACATATGTCAGTTCTTTTAATTGAGAACTTCATGTAATATCAGAGAAATTTATAATTAATTCATAAATTTTCTGATTTTTTAAAAATTTTAATTAATTAGAAAATACGTTGTTCGAGAATTTGTCGACGTAAAACTCGTTTTTTTCAAAGTCATTCAGTACTTACAGTTGGATAGCATACGTATACAGTATAGAATTTTTTTATAAAAAATATTAAATATATTGTTTAATCATTCTTTGTATTCAAACGCGCTTGTGTTGGCCAACTGTATGTACTTTCAAAAAGAACTTTTTTCTGAAATTAAAAGGACTAACTTAAAAAAAAACGAGTGTTTAGATAGACAAATGTCGGAAAAATGCATTTTTAATTAAATTTTTTTTAAGAAAAGCATAAAATTAATCAACTATTCACGAATGTTACTAAAATTATCGTAAATTTCGCGTTTAAAAGGACTGCTATTAAAAATCTAATTGCGTTCATTTATTAAATTTCTTTAAAAAATCATAAAATTTATGAACTAATTATGAATTTTTCTGAAGTTAACATAAAGTTCTTAATTAAAAGGACTGACATCGGGGAAAAAACGAATTTTTTGTCAACAGATTAGGGAATAATGCATTTGTTTATTTAATTTGTAAAAAATCAGAAAATTTATCAACAAATAATGTAATTTTTTTGAAATAACCATGAGGTCTTACGAGGACGGGAATGCCCTACTGGGATCCATGGCTAACCCTTTCCAATGTCTCGCCGGAACGAGAAAGCACTCCTGTGACTGGTCACGCATAATGTTTACAGTCCAGTTTCTCGAAAACGATCAGTCCAAGTGGAAAAATGGACTGAACAGAAAATGTGTATTTTTGAACGATCTACGACTTTTGTCTGAAGGTTTTTGGTAAATTTTCAGTATTTGTCATTATAAACGAAAAAAGATGAGATGGCAACATTTTTATCACGGTTAGGCCTCACAAACGACACTTGCGTGTATTTTCATGGCCATTTTCGTAATCAGCGTTTCAGAATACACACGTCGGTGTAGGAGGTATAAAGAAGTCGGAGGTAGCACGTTTACTCAACTTTATCTCTTATTTGATATTAATATCATTATTATGTAGCGGCACACTTACCTGCAAAATCAAGGAAAACTATACAGGTAAACAGCAGTACGACCATCATTTTATCAGTGTGGAGAAAGCAATAGAAAACTAACGATTCTAACATTTTTGTTGCTAATCAAGTAGTGAACAACTCAATGTTTAGCAAGTGTGCTGTGAGTCTTATATAGTTTTGAGGTCATTTGGTGAGATTATCATCTACGTAAGTAAAGTTCGTAAATAATTCTTGTTTTTTTTTAAATTCTGATTCGATGATGTGTACGTATGTTGTAATGGTTGGCTGACTCACTCTCTTCCAAAGTTTCACAATATTCTCATCTTATTTCAGTGAAGGATAAAATCCTTCACGATTGCGGTGTTGTTTTTAAAATCTTCATTTTTGGACGATTCTCACTTCTGTACAATTTTTTTAATTGTCACACACAGCCCTGAATAAACTTGTATTTACAGTAAGTTATTAATAACTCTTTTCTATTAAATTAGGAAATATTGTCACTAATTTTAGTAATATTTTCGACTTATCTTTCGTTATTTATTTTTCTCGGAATGAATTAATAGAATTTCACTAGTTATTGGACACAAATTTTATGGATGCAAAGAAATATGCTTTTCATTTCAACTGAATTTACTTCATTTGAGCGTATCATTGTTTGAGTTCAACATTTTTATGCGTCTCAAATTTTATCCTTGAAGTGATACTTTTTCAAGTACACACTCGAAGTGGCTTGTGTTCTCGAAAAATTCGAAAAGCAAATATTTTCCGGGGTTATTTATCAAACTTTCATTAACTTTTAATTAATTGAAATTAATTAATTGCGTCGCTTTTTAGAAAAAATACCTTATTTGACTCAGGCTTTGGCATGAAATTGGCAAAGAATTTTTCAAAAATTTTTTTTTAAACAAAAAACACAGATTTTTTTTTATAGTGCAACCATTTTAAAAACTATAAAATATCTAAAAGTTCTCTAGCTTTTCCGAGAAATGTTTTTTGACCCGTAGCAGATAGGCAAGGTGGATTTTATTTCATGATTCCTTTTACCGACATTTTACCGACATTCTGGAAAATGCAGTTTGTGTCCGTGCTAAATCTGAAGGTTTGATACGAATTTGAGGGTTACTTTAATAAATAAGTTAACTAATTAAGTAATGAATTTTTTTTCAAAATGAAAGATATTTTTCCATCGATGAAATTTTGCAACAAAAAAGAGTTTAACTCAACCGAAAACAGTTTATTTAAAAAAAAAACTATTTTTTTAGCAGCCCTTTAAATTTTTAATCCGAAAAGTTAAATTTTTAACAAAAAAGATAATTTTCAATCTGGAAAGATATAATTTTTTACGATAAATATGAATCTTTACGAAAAGACGAATTTTTATCCATTTAAATTGAATGAAAAGAACCGAATTTTCAACAAACTATTTAAATCATTAACCAATTAGATCAATTTTCCATTAAGAAAGATAAATTTTAAACCAAATAGTTGTATTTTTTAATAAAAATGATATTTTTAAAATGAAAAATAGAATTTTCAAGTTAAAAACAAAATTAAATTTCTAACCAAGGGAGCGTTCACATATTACGTAACGCATTTTCCTGCCAGTTTTGACCCCCCCCCCCTTCTACGTAACGCCTTTTCTATAGTAAATGTATGTAACTTTAATATAGGCGCTGCGCTGTAGCAGA
>JAAAKG020142419.1:0-11614 GCA_010014905.2 Druon quercuslanigerum
TATGCATGTATATATATATATATATATATATATATCAATTCTCTTTGTGAACGCTGCCAAAAAATGCCTGAAGCGTGTAAATAAATGCTGCAAAGGAGATCATACTGAATTTCATTAGCTAATGAGTTTTGAGAGATAGAAGATCTTTAGCTGTACGAATTAAGCTTTTCAGAAGAATTATTGTCCTGAATAAATTTTAATATTTTGAGAGTAATACCTACAAGAAGACAAGGGCGGAATACTAAGTTGGTCCGGAATTGTGATAAATATAAAGGACTATTTGAGTTCCGAAAAAATACCTGAATAATTCCAGGACAATGATATTGCAGCCATAAATCTTTTATTTATGAACCAAGAAAAGTTTAAATTTATTATTTTACAGATAAGAAAAAAATGGTTTTAATCAAACTAGTTAATTTTCAAGCTAAAAAGGCGAATTTTCAGAAAAAATAGGAATTTTTAATCCAAAAACATGAATTTTCAATTAAAAAAAGATTTTCAAGAAAATAGTTGAATACCCAAACAAAACAGATTAAATTTCGAAAGGAAAAAAATTAATTTTCAACCATATAGTTAAATTTTCATGCCAATAATTAAATTTTCCGCAAAAGTAATTAAATTTTAAGACAAAAAAACGAAGTTTCGAAAGAAAGTTGAATTTTTAATCTTGAAAAGTTCATTTTTAACCGATACACAAATTTTCAACCAAATAGATCAATTATCTACAAAACAAGTTAAATTTTCAGGCCGTAACACGAATTTTTAACAAAACAGTTAATTTACAAATAAGTAGTGAAATTTTCATTTAAAAAATTTGAATTCTCAACCTTTTTAACCAAAAAGACGAATTCTCAAAAAAAAAGATTAAAATTTCAACAAAGAAAGATTTTACAGGCAAGAAAGAAAAATGTTTTCATCCAAATTGTTGAATATTTGAAAAACGAACAAATTAATTTTTAACCAAACAGTCCAATTTTTAACGAAATAGTTGGATTTCCTAACAAACTTTTGAATTTTAAAGACAAAAGGCTAATTGAAAAAAATGTTGAACTGATTAATGTTCCACAAAAAGTTAAATTTTGAAACCTAAATCAAGTTTCTAAGAATGATGGTGGAGTTTTTAAGAAAAAAATTATTTTCAACCAAATAGTTGAAATTTCAAGACAAAAAAGCGAAGTTTCGAAAGAAAGTTGAATTTTTTATCTTAAAAAGTTCATTTTCAACGAAATACATAAATTTTTTACCAAATACATCAATTTCCTACTAAATTTGTAAAATTTCAAGCCAAAAAAAGATTTTAAAACAAAAAGGTTAAATTTTTAGACCGAAATACGAATTTTGAACAAAACAGTTAATTTACAAATAAGTAGTGAAAGTTTCATTAAAAAAGTTGAATTTTCAACCTTTTTAACCAAAAAGACGAATTTTCAAAAAAAAGGATTAAAATTTCAACAAAGACAGATTTTACAGGCAAAAAAGAAAAATGTTTTCAACCAAATTGTTGAATATTCTAAAAACAAACAAATTAATTTTCAACCAAACAGTCGAATTTTTAACGAAAAACAAAAGACGAATTGGAAAAAAATTTTTAAATTTTCAAGCTAAAAAGATGAATTTTCCACACAAAGTTGAATTTTTAACCCTAAATCATTTTTCTAAGAATAATTGTGGAGATTTTCACAAAAAAGTTATTTTCAACCAAATAGTTGAAATATCCACAAAATAGTGAAATTCTCAACCAAAACAAATTAATTTTCGAAAAAAAACATAGGAATTTTCCACAGCAAAATTAATTTTCAACCAAACAGATACATTTTTCACCAAATAGTTCAATTTTCTACCAAACTATTGTAATTTGAAATAAAAAATATCAGTTTTCTACAAACCAGTTGAATTTTTAACGAATAAGTTATATTTTCAACCAAATATCTGAATTTTCAGAATCAAATATAATTTTCAATCGAGCTGATAAATTTTTAAACATATTAGGTAAACTTTCTACAAAACTATTGTAATTTTAAGGGCAAAAAGATTAATTTTCTAAAAAGCAGTTACATTAAGAACAAAAAAAATTAACGTTTAAACGAACAGTTGAGTTTTTAACAAAAAGTTTAATTTCCCAAGAAAGTTTTGAAATATAAAGCGAAAAGACAATTTTTTAATAAAACATTAAATTTTTTAACCCAAAAATATGAATTTTAACAAAAAAGTTAATTTTCTACTAAATTGTTAAATTTTTAACAAAATAATTAAATGTTCAAGTAAATAATAAATTTTTTAACCAGAAATATAATAGTAGACTTTTCAACAAAAAATATTGATAACATAAAATTTTGAAAACTTATAGACTAAAGATGTAAAATAAAATATATAGTTTAAATAAACATTTAAGGTCTTTTTTAATACTTTCAAATTATGCTTTAAAAAATGGCAATTTTTCTTAGAAAATAAACTTAATTTCCCGTTGCACACTTTATGGTATCGGACTATGCAGTTGTAAATTCATTTTCACAAATTAAGAAAGAATGTTTTTTAATATAATATTACATTTCCCTGACATTTCTAGGTTTTTCCGGTGAATATATACCCCGTAAATCCAAAATTATTTATGTACGTAAGGGGTTTTCACGGGAAATTGAATACTATAAGAAATTAATTGAATGTTTACAAATTCTAGATTTGAATGGGAGATAATTAATTCCAAATTTAATAAAATTCATGTTCCAAACCCTTGAAACTCCACAAAAATTCGATCTTTTTAATATTCTAATTTTATAATCTAAAATCTCGACTAAGACCCTGAACCAGAAGAATGTTGGAACTGGAGATCAATCATCTTGGATAATGGGGAAGTAGTCTGTTATTTTAGGTCCGATTATGGTTTTAGAGAAAAAAAGCGTCACAAAACGGGCATGAATTTAAGTAACAGACAGGTGGAACAGAGAAGAAATTCTTTCACTTATCTCTCAAACTCGACTCAACACTAAGCGACTATTATCTTCGAAAGAAATAGGATCAAAAATCATCCATCAACTAGTTTCTACGGATTTCTCTACCTCTATCATCAACTTTCCTTTACGTCTCTATCACGAAATTGCTCTACCTTTTGACAAGTGCACTTAGTGCTTCATGCTACATAAATATTTTTTTTTCAAGAAAAAGAAATTCATCGAGAAATTCACTTTTAAACAAATAATCTTAAAAAAAGTCAACAAGATATAAGATAAACAAAATATAGGCTCGATAGGGGTAATTGTGATACGAGATTACAAAGTCATACTTTGATTAATGATATTTAAAATATTTAAAAAGGTTCTTGTTTATAATTTTGCCAAAATCACCTTTGGACTTTTGTAACTATAGAAATTAAACATCCACTGATTCCTTTAATGTATATTTGCTTTTAATTTATTATGATTTGTAAGAATATTAATGAAAATAAAATTTAAAAATTTAATTTTGAATTAAGGTTCAGTGCTATTGGAAATCTTACACTTTTTAAACTTTATGATTTCTAATTTGATTAATAAAATATTTATTTGTCTAAATTTAAGTTGCAAATTATTATTATCCGCTCACATTTTTATTTCAAAAATAAGGTTCACTAACATCTACTAACCTCGAACTGTTGAAAGATTTTCGTATTTCACAATAAAAAAGAAAAACAGATACCACACTGACTCCTTAGTCTAATTTTTAATTATCCTCTCATAATTTATCATTAAAAATAATAAATACGTAAAAATTTTGAAAAAACATTGGATATTGAAGGAAAAATATAGTATCTTCTTGTATTCTTGAAAAAAATTCAATAAAAGGTACTTTATGTAGGAAAAATTTAAATCAAAAGACCAGATGACACAATAACGAATCGAAGGTTTCTAAAAGGATTTAGGTTCCTTAAGAAAATCGAGTAAAGAAGTAACTACTGACAGCCATCTTTTTGTTACAAATAATGAAAAATATAGTCATTTTGCTATAATAAAAACAGTTTATAACTATTTTTTTTTATTCTAAAATGAATTTTAAGCATTCAAATATCAGACTTCCAAGACCAAAATCAGACCAAAAGTAATGAATTTTTTACCAAGAAAAATATGGCAAAAAAAACAATCAATTAAATTGTTTAATATTCAATCCGAAAAGACGATTTTTTTACATAATAGTTCAGTATTTAACCCGATAGAATGAAGTTTCAACAACAAACTTATATTTTGATTAAAAAGTTGAATTTTTAACAGAAAAGTTAATTTTGAACTGAATTTTGAAAAACAAATTTTCAATCAAAGATGTGAATTTTCAACAAATCAAATTTCAAAGAATAATTGTGGAGTTTTTAACAAAAAAGTTATTTTCAACCAAATAGTTAAAATTTCAACAAAAAAGTGGCAAATTAATTTTCAAAAACAAATTAATTTTCAAAAAAAAAATATATAAATTTTTCACAGAAAAATTAATTTTTAACCAAACGGATACATTTTTCCATCAAAGTATTGTAATTTGAAATCAAAAATATCATTTTTCTACAATGTAGTTAAAATTTTCTTTACGAAAATAAATTATAATGACAAAAATTAATGTAGATAACCCAAGAAAGATGTATTTTCTACCAAAAGTGATGAATTTTTTACCAAGAAAAATATGGCAATCAAAAAAGAAAACAATCAAATTGTTGAATATTCAAACCGAAAAGACGAAGATATGAATTTTCAAAAAATCAAGTTTCAAAGAATAATCGTGGAGTTTTTAACAAAAAATTTATTTACAACCAAATAGTTAAAATTTCAACAAAAAAGTGAAATGCTCACCCAAAACAAATTAATTTTCAAAAAACAAAAATAGGAATTCTCTACAGAAAAATTAATTTTCAACCAAACAAATACATTTTCAACCAAATCGTTAAATTTTCTAACAAAATATTGTAATTTGAAATCGAAAATATCATTTTTCTACAAAGTAGTTGAATTTTTTGTACGAAAATAAATTATATTGGCAAAAATTAATGTAGGTAGCCCATATTCATAAGATTTCACGTCTAAATATATTATATTTTTAACCAAGAAAAATGTATTTTCTACCAAAAGTGATGAATTTTTTACCAAGAAAAATATGGCAATCAAAAAAGAAAACAATCAATCAAATGCTTGAATATTCAAGCCCAAAAGACAATTTTTTTTACATAATAGTTCAATATTTAACCCGATAGAATGAAGTTTCAATAACAAACTTTATTTTTGAATAAAAAGTTGAATTTTTAACAGAAAAGATAATTTTGAACTGAATAGTTTAATTGTCTACCAAAATAGTTGAATTTTCAACCAAGAAAGATTTTTCAATAAAATACATAAACTTTTAACAAAAAAATAACAATTTTCAGAAAGAAATAAAAAAAAGAATTTTGAAAAACAAATTTTCAATCAAAGATATGAATTTTCAAAAAATCAAGTTTCAAAGAATAATCGTGGAGTTTTTAACAAAAAATTTATTTACAACCAAATAGTTAAAATTTCAACAAAAAAGTGAAATGCTCACCCAAAACAAATTAATTTTCAAAAAACAAAAATAGGGATTCTCTACAGAAAAATTAATTTTCAACCAAACAAATACATTTTCAATCAAATAGTTAAATTTTTTACCAAACTATATTGTAATTTGAAAACAAAAATATCATTTTTCTACAATGTAGTTGAATTTTTTGTACGATAATAAATTATATTGGCAAAAATTCATGTAGGTAGCCCATATGCATAAGATTTCACGTCTAAATATATTATATTTTTAACCAAGAAAGATGATTTTTTACCAAGAAAAATATGGCAACCTAAAAAGAAAACAATCAATCAAATTGTTGAATATTCAAGCCGAAACACGATTTTTTTTACATAATAGTTCAATATTTAACCCGATAGAATGAAGTTTCAACAACAAACTTTATTTTTGAGTAAAAAGTTGAATTTTTAACAGAAAAGTTAATTTTGAACTGAATAGTTTAATTGTCTACCAAAATAGTTGAATTTTCAATTAAGAAAGATTTTTCGGTTCCGAAAAAGACGAATTTTCAACAAAATAGTGAACTTTTACACACAAAACATGAATTTTTAAAAACATACATAAACTTTAAACAAAAAATAAAAATTTTCACCAAGAAATAAAAAAAAGAACTTTAAAAAATAAATTTTCAATCAAAGATATGAATTTTCAACTAGGAAAATGGATTTTTAACTAAGTAGTTAAATCTTTAACCATAACAGATTAATTTTAAGCAAAGAATACGAATTTTCAATGAATTCTTAAACAAGGAGTTCAATTCTAAACTATAAAATATAAATTTTCAACTAAAAATATAAGGCTCCACCCAACGAATTGAATCTTTAACTGAAATGATGAATCTTTAAACAAAAAAACTTAACTGTCAACCAAACAGTGTAATATTCAAAAACAAAGATGAATTTTTAACAAAAAATGAAACTTTAAATAAAGTGGTTTATTCTCAAACCAGAGATGAATCTTCAACCACAAAATTAATTTTTCACACAGCAGTTCAACTTTCAACTTAGACGTTGAATTTACAACCAAAACAGATAAGTTTTTAATAAAATAAATGTATTTTCAATCAAATATTTACATCTTGAACTAAGAGAGATAATTTCCGAACAGACTTTAAAAAGAATGAGTAAAATGATTAAAAAGGATGATTTTTTAAACAAAGTTGTTGAATTTCCAACAATATATGAAATGAGCATATATATAAATAACTAACTTTAACGAAAACTTTAAACGAAAAACGATAAAAATGGGGAAGTTTCTTGAAAACACAGGAAAACACTTTTAAATCTCACACATAATTCATTTTTTATTTCACATTCTTGCATAACAAATATTTGGTCCAACCTTTACATTAAAGAAATGAGGCGATTCAAAAACCATTTTATAAGAAAAAATTTATTTTCTACACAATCAATTGCTAAAGATTGCTTAGGAAACTAGAAATTTGCAAATTCACTTTTACTACGTATGTAAGTAATACGCACTGACAAACGATAATGTCGTAAGTCAAGGTTGAACAGCCAGCTAAGTTACGTATTATACAAGCGAACCTCAATCAATAGTCAATGAATCGATTGAAAAACGACGCTAAAGAGAATAATTTTATTTAATAATTAATAAGCTTTTAACTTTTCACAGAGACTTTTAATGTATTTCCCATTGTCATATTCTAATAAAAAATTTAAAAATAGTAAAATACCTATCAAAAATATAATTATTTTCAAGAACTTCATTATTTTCAATTAAAATCGGCTTGAAAAAACGTTTTATTTTATCTTCATCTTTTTTCCACACATAGATGAGAAAAACGGTTTACGTCTCATAGTATAGTAAATCGATTTTCATTCCTTGGTTATATTCTACAGAATGTCAACACTTTTATCTAAGCTCTGATTTATACCTTAGTTTATTTTAAACTTTGCAGAATATGCTTCCTGGATATTTTTTTTATTCAAAAGTGTTCATTTGAATAAAAGTTGCAGATATTTTAATTCAAAAATAAACTTTTATATTATTATAAATGAGAGACGTGAATTTGTGGTAATTACAAAAGTTCAGAGCGTGACTATTCCCAGGTGATTATGACTTTTTGTTGACTCGGATGTGATTCATTAAAAGGAAAATAATAGACTTTTAAGGCTCGTATCATCATAGAAAATTATTAAATAATTTTTAAATATCTGAAAGAATAATTTGTTCTACTTTTTCGTAAACATTATATCTCACTTGTTTGTTGAAAGTAAAGGAAATTACTCAAACTGAAACTTGGTTGGCCTGGTAAAAAGAACAAAATATTTAATGTGCTGATAAGCTGTTCATTCTTTCCGATAAGAAAAAGTGCCATAAACTTCAGTTTGTACTGTAAAAACTATTTCGTATTGTAGAACCTTTTAAGAGGAATCTTCACAATTCTTCACTAGGCGTGAAAATGCCAACAAAATGCTTGGAATTTGATCACAGCTGGTCAGCGAGAAACCCCGAGAGCAAGCAAAATGCGAGGCAAAATGATTCTGTAAAGCAATTCTCACCGCGAATGAATAAAATTTGTGTATAATAGAAAGATGAATTTTCTACTAAACAGTTCAATTTTCAACCAAAACGATGACTTTTTAAACAAATATTTCAAATGTTAATCAAACTGATTAATTTTCAACGAACAAGAATGAATTTAAAATCAAATGGTCGAATTTCTAATTTAAAAAAAGAACAAACTTTAACCAAAAACCTTTGCATATGAAAAAAATAATTCAATTTTTAACCACATAAATAAATTTCCAATATACAAAAAAGAATTCTTAACAAACAATGTAATACTTGATATTTCAACCACAAAAGAGGACATTTCTAACAAAAGAGATGTATTTTTAAACCAAAAATACGATTAATTTTCTACCAAAAAGTAACGAATTTTCAACAAAATACATGAGTTTTTATCCAAATAATTAAATATTCCACTAAAAAAAAGTTCTCAAACAAAAGAGGAAAAGTTTAATTTGCAGAAAAAAAAATTTCCTAACAAAAAAATTAGGTTTTTTGCGGAATAGTTAACTTTTCAACCACAGATATGAAGTTTAAAATAAAATAATGAATTTTCCAAACAAAAAAACGAATTTTCTGTAAAACAATAGATTTTTCAACCCGAAATTATGAATTATTGACAGAAAATTTTATTTTTAGCTGAACAATAGCATTTTTAAGCCAAAAAGAGGAAATTTCAACAAAAAATTAGTTTTTAGCTAAAAAAAAAACAACTTTTTAACCAAAAATGTAAAAATTAAATTTTCAGTTAAAGAATAATTATTTAAATAACAAAAAACGTTTTTTTAGAAAAACATTACAATTTTAACCAAAGAGCTGTACTTTTATCCAAAAAATAAAATTTTAACAAAGTAGTTCAAATTTTACACAACGATATTTTAACCAAAGAAATGAACTTTCGACTAAAATTATGAATATTCAACAAAAAAATATTTTATATTATAATATTTGATATTTCAACCAAAAAGTATTTTTATTTTTTATGAAAAACAGAAAAATATGGGAATCAAAAAAGAAAACAATCAATCAAATTGTTGAATATTCAAACAGAAAAGACGACTTTTTTACATAATAGTTCAATATTTAACCCGATAGAATGAAGCTTCAACAAAAAACTTTCTTTTTGAATAAAAAGTTGAATTTTTAACAGAAAAGTTCATTTTGAACTGAATAGTTCAATTGTCTACCAAAATAGTTAAATTTTCAACCAAGAAAGATTTTTTGGTTCCGAAAAAGATGAATTTTGAACAAAATATTGAACTTTTCCACACAAAAACATGAATTTTTAATAAAATAAATAAACTTTTAACAAAAAAATAATAATTTTCAACAAGAAATAAAAAAAAGAATTTTGAAAAACAAATTTTCAATAAAAAATATGAATTTTCAACAAATCAAGTTTCAAAGAATAATTGTGGGATTTTAAACAAAAAAAATATTTTGAACCAAATAAAAGTAAAAAATAGTGAAACGTTCACCCAAAACAAATTAATTTTCGAAAAACCAAAATAGGAATTTTCTACAGAAAAATTAGGTTTTTAATGGAATAATTAACTTTTCAACTACAGGTATAAAGTTTAAAATAAAATGATGAATTTTCGAAACAAAAAAAGATGAATTTTCAACAACAACAAAAATTTTCAGTCAGGAAAGTACAAAAAATTCAATAAAATAGCTGAATTTTCAGACAAAAAGACGAATTTTCTGTAAAACAATAGAATTTTCAACCCGAAATTATGAATTATGAACAGAAAAGTTAGCTTTTAACCAAACAGTAGCATTTTTAAGCAAAAAAGAGGAAATTTCAAACAAAAACATTAGTTTTTAACTAAAAAAAAAACAATTTTCAAACAAATATTAAAAAGTTAAATTTTCAGTCAAAGAATAATTGTTTAAATAACAAAAAACGATTTTTTAGCAAAACATTACAATTTTAACCAAAGAGCTGCATTTTTATCCAAAAAATAAATTTTTAACAAAGTAATTCAACTTTTATATAATGATTTTTTAACCAAGGAAATGAACTTTCGACTAACAATATGAATATTCAACAAAAAAATATTTTTTATCACAGTGATTCAACCTTGAATCAAATAGTCCAATTTCCAAACAAAAAAGAAAAAATTTCATCGAATATTATAATATTTGATATTTCAACCAAAAAGTATTTTTATTTTTTATGAAAAACAGTTGAATTCGATCAAAAAAGATAAATTTTGAACAAAATAGTTAAATCTTCAACCAAGGAAGATTAATTTTTAAGCCAACAGTTGTATTTTTATCAAAATAATAACATTTTTAACTAAAAATATAATCTTCAGAATGAAGCAACTGCTAACAAATATAAATAAGGAAAAATAATTACTGAAAAGAATATTATAGCCACAAGCTTTATACAGTTATACAATTTTTAACAAACAATATTTTATGGTCGAAATAAAAAAATATTAAATGAAAATTTCAACATTTTACATTTATTATCCTCGAGAGTTTAATGGAGGCACAGTGCAAAACTAGAAAATGCATAAAGTCGGAATTTTTAAGAAGTGCGAGAAACATTCTCTAAAATCAAAATCAACGCTAAAAAATTTTCTAGAAAATTAGAAAATTCGTAGCAAAATTTAATCAGAAAAAATTATCCAGCTTCGAGGAAATAGAGAAATATTTACAATCTAAAAAAGACACTGAGGACAAATTAAAAGAGGTTCGTTTGCGAATTCCGATAAAAAATGTAAAATCGTCAGTTTCAATAGAAATTAAAACTTATCCCTGAGATATTGAATTTCTGAATGCAGGTGAAAAAAATGTAACTAATTCAGAGTAAATTTCCTAAGAATATTTTGAGTTTACAATTTTACATGTTTTGAAAAAGCGGTTTTCGATGGTAATTAAAAATCGAATTTTCAATTTTTTTAAACTTTTGATCGTTTTTAATCAATAATAATGATTTAAAAAAAAACGATGGTGAAAGGATAAAAAAAGTTATTACTAAACTCAAAAATTCTAAGCAAAAAATTTAACTAAAATTAAAATTTTTTTATTGCTCTACTTAAAATTGAGAATTTGTATAAATCGCATTAACAAACCGTGTATTTATAACGTGCTTTAAACGTGCGTTGTAAGAAATTGTTATGCATTAAACCTATTTTTGGAAAAAATAGTGGTGTTCTGTACTGCAATCCTTAAATTGTTTAAACTTTAAAGTATCCCTTAAAGAAATTCCCTGACTTTTGCAAGGTTTTTTTTTTATAAAATCCCTGACTTGTCTCTGATTTTCAGGGATTTCCTGATACAAGGCCACCCTGTTTTTAGATCTCACTGTAATTCTCCTCAAGTAAAAGCATCCAGTATCCGCCTTTCTCACAAGTGCAGAATCTGCCAATTAGCAATCTCCAGCATTTAAGCGCCAAAATCAAACTATAGATTTTTCACTTCCTTAAATACAGAATCACTTTCTATGTACCTTTACCGAGGTTCTGGTGGTTCGGAACCCACCTTAAGCTGTAGGTCCCCCTTCCACCACCAAAAA
>JAAAKG020142420.1:0-11614 GCA_010014905.2 Druon quercuslanigerum
CACCACAATTATCGAAACTCTCAGCAACCACAATTCCCGCTACTTTACACTTTCATACCGGAAACGGAAGTCCAACTATTCTGTTAAAAATGTCTTTTTTCGTTATATATTCATCACTTTGGTTGAAAAATCTAACTACTTTTTTGAAAGAGAAAATTGAGAAAGATTTCAACACATTTCGAATAATTTTGTAAAATTTCTAACAAAAATGTAGACGTTTATAAAGAAATTTTTTTTTTTAATTTCCAAGAATACCAAATTTTAAAATGTTTATAATCTAAAACTTTAAAGGATTTTAAGAGAATAATTAATATTTCAAATAATTTTAAACAAGATTTAAATTGTTGAAGAATTTTGAAAAATAATTTAGAAGTGTTTTGAGCATTTTAAAATTTTTAAGAGAATAACAAAATTTTCTTGAATTGAACGTCTTAGAGACGTGGATTGTGCTGATATAGGACGTCCTAGGAACGACCCAAGGACGTTCTTGGACTTTTCATAATTTTGTGCCCACTGGGATTTCCGCCGCGTTTAACTATTCTGTTAAAAATGTCTTTTTTCGTTATATATTTATCACTTTGGTTGAAAAATCTAACTACGTTTTTTAAAGAGAAAATTGAGAAAGATTTCAACACATTTCGAATAATTTCGTAAAAATTCTAACAAAAATGTAGAAGCTTATAAAGAAAATTTTTATAATTTTCAAAAAATGCCAAATTTTAAAATATATATTCCAGTAAGCTTGAAAAATATTTATAAATTTTGAATGGATTTTAAAAAATAATCTAAAACTTTAAAGGATTTTAAGAGAATACTTAATATTTCAAATAATTTTAAACAAGATTGAAATTGTTGAAGAATGTCGACAAAAAATTTAGAAGTGTTTTAAGCATTTTGAAATTTTTAAGAGAATAACAAAATTTTCTTGAATTGAACTTCTTAGAGACGTGTATTGGGCTGATATAGGACGTCCTAGGAACGTCCCAAGGACGTTCTTGGGATTTTCATAGTTTTTGCCCACTGGGATTCCCGCCGCGTTTACATATTTTGATAAAAATTTCCTTTTTGGTTTTAAATTCATCACTTTGATTGAAAAATCTAACTATTTTTTTAAAAAGAAAATTGAGAATGATTTCAACACATTTCGAATAATTTCGTAAAATTTCGAACATAAATGTAGAAGCTTATAAAGAAAATTTTTATAATTTTCAAAGAATGCCAAATTTTAAAATATATATTTTAGTAAACTTGAAAAATATTTACACATTTAAAATGGATTTAAAAAAATAATCTAAAACTTTAAAGGATTTTAAGAGAATACTTAATATTTCGAATAATTTTAAACAAGATTTAAATTGTTGAAGAATTTCGAAAATAAATTTAGAAGTGTTTTAGGTATTTTTAAATTTTGAAGAGAATAACCAAATTTTCTTGTATTGAACGTCTTAGAAACATGGATTGTGCTGATATAGGACGTCCTAGGAACGTCCCAAGGACTTTCTTGGAATCTTTAGTTGGAAACTGTTTTTGGTTAAAAATGCATGCTTTTTAGTTGTAAACTCAACTAATTGGTTGAAAATTCATGAATTTTTATTAACATTCGTCTTTTCTGGTACAAAATTAATCTGCTTGTTTATAAAAATCATCTTTTTGGTTTAAAAAATAATGCAACTTCTTGGTCAAAATTTATTTTTGTTTTTCTGAAAATTTGGCTTTTTGAGTAGAAAATGCAAGTATTTTTTTGAAAATGCAATATATTTTGACGTGATATCTTAAAAATATTCTTAATATTTAAAAGAAATTTTTATATCAAAAAGATAAATTGTCAAAGATAAATATTGGAATTTTCCGTGAAGAAAGATTCCAGTTCACTTTTCACGATCAAAATATTAATTTTAAACATGTCATGTTTCTACGAAATAATTAAATTGTCTAACAAAACAACAGAACTTTTAATAAAAAAATATGGCTTTCCAACAAAGTTTTTGAATTTCTTCTAAACCTGATAAATTTAAAAAAAAATTAAGTTAAATTTTCGTCTAAAGAAAATTCCAATTCACTTTACAACTAAAATTTTTGTTAAAGTAAAATAAAAATTCTACTAAAACAGGTGAATTTTCAAATTAAAAAGATAAATTTTCAAAAGACGAGTTAACTTTTCATCAAAAGAGATTTCAGTTGACTTTTTAACAGAAAATTACGAATTTTATATAAAGAGTCAATTTTCCAAGTCATTCTAGTAAATTTTCAACAAAACAGTGGCACTTTTATCTAAGTTTGAAGAAATACTTCTAATAAAAAATATTAATTTTTTAATTAAAAAAAAAAAATTTGCAGAAAAAAAGTTTTCATTCAAAAAAGGTTTCAGTTGACTTACCAGCAACAATATATGAACGTTAAATAATAAGTTAATTTTCTACAAAAACATATTTCCAAAAATTACGTACATGAGTTAAGAACCCCCTCCCCCTCCCAGCCGTAAGAATCGTAACAAAATGTCTCAACTTCCCCTCCCCCTTGCGATGTTACGTAATTTAAATAAGGTCCCTCATTTATCTTAATAAATTCGAAATTGAAATGAGTGCGATATGTTATTTTTAAGTTTTCGTTGAAAATTAAGATTTCTTACTAAGCCATCTGTAAGTTTACCAAAATTCAACATCAATAAATGTACATGTTTTTATTTTCAAGAATTTTAAACTATTATAGAACAAAAAATTGTCTAAATTGCTAATTAAAAAATAAGATATGTTTACTTTTTTTTATTTTGTTCCTCAGTGTAGGTTAAGAGCCCACTGCTGCCAAGGGTCAGCAACAGTATCTAGCGATCCCTCAGCTGCATGAGAGAAATTTTAGTCCATGGTATAAAGTAAGCAGGTTGATCAATCGATACAGTATCGCAATTGATCTGAAATTGAATTGAGGAAAATTCTAGTTTATGGTAATAACTTTTACCTTAAAATTTCGAAAATTGCAAATTTTAGAGCTCAGATTCAAAAAATAACAAAATATCGTAATAGCTCTTACGCTAGAAAATGCAGATATCGAATAAAATATTCGTAAATTACTATTTGCAAAATTAAAAAATGTTTAGATATTTTATTGTTTTCCTGAGTGGCGCTGAAGAGCCCACTGCTGCCAAGGGTCAGGGAGAGTGCCTGGCGATCCCTCAGCTGCATGAGAGGAATTTTGGAAGATGGTGTAAAGTAAGGAGATTAATCAAATGATAAATTATAGCAATTGATCTGAAATTGAATTGAACTAAATTTGAGTTTACGGTAATAACTTTTACCTTAAAATTTCAAAAGTTGCAACTTTCAGGGCTGAGATTCAAATGATAACAGAATCTCGCAATAGCCCTTACGCCAGAAAATGCAGATATCGAATTAAATATTCGTAAGTTACTTTCAGAATATTTTAAAAAATGTTTTCCTTGTTTATTTTGTTCCTCACTGTTGCTCAAGAGCCCACTGCTGCCAAAGGTCAGCGACAGTGTCTAGCTATCCCCCAGCTGCATGACAGAAGTTTTTTTGGTAGATGGTGTAAAATAAGCAGGTTGATCAATTGATACATTATCACAATTGATCTGAAATTTAATACGGCCACATTTGAGTTTACGCTAATGCCTTTTTTCTTAAAATTCCGAATATTGCAAATTTCAGAGCTCAGATTCAATTTATAAAAAATATCGCAATAGCATTTACGCCAAAAAATGCATATATCAAATAAAATATTCGTAAATTACTATTTGCAAATTGAAAAAATATTTACCTTTTTTATTTTGCTCCTCACTTGTGCTCCAGAGCCCACTGCTGCCAAGGGTCAGCGACAGTGTCTGGCGATCCCTCAGCTGCATAAGAAGAATTTTGAAAGATAATGTAAAGTAAGCAGCTTAATTAATTGATAAATTATAGCAATTGAAAATAATTGAAAATAAAAAAATATATTTATTCAGGCCAAATTTGAGTTTATGTTAATGTCTTTTTTCTTAAAATTCCAACACTTGCAACTTTCAGAGCTCAAATTCAAATTATAACAAAATATCGCAATAGCTCTTACGCCCAAAAATTTAAATCTCGAATGAGATATTTGTAAAATACTATTTGCAAATTAAAAAAAAAGGTTTCCTTTTTTATTTTGTTCCTCACTGGTGCTCAAGAGCCCACTGCTGCCAAGGGTCATCGACAGCGTCTGGCGATCCCTCATCTGCATGAAATTTCCTTTTGAAGGAAATAATTTTCACTTTCACTAAATAAACAACTAAGTGTTTAGTCAGTGAGTGAAGATGGGAAAACCTTTTTTCTACGAGACGATTTCAAAGTATTTGGATAATCAAGAATGATCGTTAGGATCCTGGATAATTTACAAAGTTAATGATAGGTTGTAGGTAGGTTGGAGTTTCTAGTAATTGATGTGAAAACTCGTTTCGCGTGTGCTAGTAACAACGTATAAATAGCCTTGTTATTGTCAATGAGAATATAAGTGGGCACCTTTCAAGATCGGTTAATTGATCAATGATCTACGTACAGGTGTTCGTGATCTAAAACGAATCGCCTCCATAACACAGAGAAAAAATTCTGAGCTGATTTTGAGTAGGCTATTGATTCTTACTTAAAATGCAACATTTTTCAGTTGAAAAGACTTAAATTCAGTTGTTAAGCCAAACCTTAATGTATATAGAATTCCTGAAAATAAAACCAAGAAGCCACCGACCAAATATGGAAAATCACCATAAGATGCTCTTCTTGTAATTTTAAAAAAAGGATTCTCTTTTAAAAAAAAAACTTTGAAAAAAAAATCTCTGGACAAAAGTAATAAAATTGGAAGAAAAGCCAAAATTTTTCTTTCCTCTTTCTTATCCCAGAATTCCTGTAAATAAAAATAAAAATCCAACGACTAAATATGCACCACCACCATAAAATTCTTTTATTGTAATTTTAAAAAAGCATACTCTTTTTAAAAAAATATGTTTTCTTAAAAAAAATTAGCCTTTTTTTCCTCTTTCTTATTTTTGTCCAAAGATTTTTTGTAGAAATTTTTTTTTTGTGGATCCTTTTTTTTAAATTCCTATAGAAGAATTTTATGGTGGTTGTCCAAATGCGTTCTTTGGATTCTTGGTTTTATTTTCAGGAATTCTCTACATTAAATTGATTATTGGACTTTGAATAGGATTTTAACTTTTTAATTTTATTTTAATTTCAATTTGATGGAACGGAGGTTGCACAAGCCCCATGAAGTTTAATATTTATTTCCCATAAAAAAATCTACTTTTTGTCAATTTTATTCAGAATCGTAAATATTAGCTATATCGAGTTGAAGCTCAATATTTATTTTCACATGTAGCCATATAATACAAAAAAAATGTTACCTTTTTAATTTTACCCCCCCCCCCCCACCTATAAGGTTCTTTGTAGGGTACCAAAAAACAAAAAAGCTGAAAAAATGAATTTAACGAGTTTTTGTTGCTGAATAAGATTTTATTTCCGATTTTGTTAACAAATTCTTTTAAATAAATAAATTATTACTTTCCACTGATAATTAGAAGTCTGAATAAATTTTTAAAATAATTTATTACTATTTTCAGCAATTTTCGCTACTTTTTTACAAAATTTTCCACTTGTTATCCAATTTCCATTCAAAGTAAAGTAAGGCTGATTGGATTTTAACAACAATAATTAAGTAAAATTTATTATTATTGTTAATAATATTCTCTTAGATTAATGCTGGAAAATTTTAGTTTTTTCAGAACCGTTCCACTTTTTGGTCAATTTTCAATTAGGATGAGATAAATAATAAGTAACAAATTAAATTTTTTAAAGTGTTTATTCTTATTGATAATAACATTCAATTTAAATAATGCTAGATATCTTCCGTTTTTTAATTAATATTCCACTTTGCGTCCACTATATACTAAGGGTGCTGTAATAATGGATGAAGTTTAACAAACCTAATTTTTTAAACAAATTTCCATTGTTTATAAATTTCTTTTTCTTTATGTATGCTAGATAGTTACGTTTTTGTAATTTTCAATTTTTATCAAGTTTTCACATAGAGTGAAGTAATAATTATTTCAATTCATATTTCATAATTGTTTAAACAATTTATTATTATTTTTAACTATCTTCTTATATATTAGTGCCAGATAGTTGGTGTTTTTCTGGAATTTTCAAATTTTTAAACACTTTCAACTTAGTGAAGTAATAAATATAAAATTTAGGAGAACCAATTGTTTAAACAATTTATTCTGTAAATTATTTATTACTTATTTATAACCTCTTCATAATTATTTAAACAACATTTTTCATAAACTTGCATTAATTATTTACTCACTAAGTTGAAAGTTGACAAAAAGTGAAAAATTTCAGAAAAAACGCAATTTTTAGCATTATTGCAATAAAATATTCTCCATAATAATACATTGTTTAAACAATTTTATGTGTTAAAATTAATTAAGTATTATCTCTCTTCAATAGAAAATTGGACTCAAGAGGAAAATTCTTAAAATCCCCATAACTGCCTATCTCTATTCTAAGAGAAAATAACTTTTAGAAAAATAATAATTTCTTTAAATAATTATTTTTTCTGTAATTAATTAAATATTAATTTGGCTTTAGAGAAAAGTGGACACAATGTTAAAAATTTAAGAAAAAATCTAATATTGTTAACAATAATACTGAATTATTTAAACAATTATATTTGTTAAAATAATTAAGTATTACCTCACTCTAATTCAAAATTAGACTAAAGTGGAAATAATTGAAAAAAATCGTGACTTTCTATCTCTATTCTAAGAAAAAATTACTAACAAAAATAATAATTTCTTTAAACAATTATTTTTCTTATATTAAATTAAATATTAACTCACACCAAGTGAAGAGTGTAAAAAAAGTTGAAAATTCCAGAAAAACCTCAATTTATAGCATTATTTAAGGATAATATTGTTAACAACAATAAAAAATTGTTTGAATAATTAGGTTTATTAACATTAACTATTACTTCGCTCTACTTTCAAATTGGACAAAAAGTGATTTTTTTTTTAAACCGTTTCTTTCCATCACCATTCTGAGAGAAAATTACTAAAAACAATAATAAGTTGTTTAAACAATTTATTTGAACATCTAATTATCAGTATAAATTAGCATTACATACATAAAAAAAATTGTATTTTAAAAACTGCAAAAGAATTCTAATTAACACCAAAAACTCTCAAATCCCATTTTTTCACTTATGGGGTTTTTTTAGGACCCCATAAAGCAGACTTATGGGAGTGATATTTAATATTCGTTTTTTAGCTGAAAATTAATATTGATGGATTCAAAATTTGATTTTTTTTAAGAATTCACCTTTTTGCATTGAAAATTGAATTTTTTTTTCTTTTACTGAAGAATCTTTCTTGGTTAAAAATTTATCTGTTTGGGTTGAAAATTTAACTACTTCAGTAAAAATTTTAATTATTTGGTTGAAAATTAATTTTTTTCACATAATTTTTTTATTTAAAGGTTGTCTATTTGCTAGAAAATTCGAGTATCTAGTTGAAAATACTTTCTTTTTATTAAAACTTTAACTATTTTCTTGACAATTCGGATTTTTTAAATTTAACTTTTTCTCTTTAGAAATTTACCTAATTGGTTTAATTTTTTTGTAGATAAATTCATTTCTTTGCTAAAAATTTAACTATTTGAGTTTTTTTTAGATAAAAATTAATTTTTCAACTGAAAACTTGCATATTTCATTTTTGCTTAAAAATTCAACCAATTGCTTTTGAAAATTTAACTATTTTGTCAAAAAATCACTTTCTTAATACAAATTTATTTATTTAAACTGAAAATTTAATTATTCCAGTTAAAGATTCGTGATTTTTATTTAAAATTCGTCTCTTTGGATCAAAATTTCATCCTTTTAGTTAAAAACTCAATTATTTTGACTTGAACGTCAATTCTTTTTCACTAAAATGTCAACCAAAATATTTTTGGTTAAAAATTCATCTTACTTGGATCAAATTTTTATTGTTTGGTAGAAATTTTAATTATTTTGCGGAAAATCTTGAAAATTTGGTTGTTAATTTATTCTTTTTGGTAAAAAAATCAACTGTTCTGTTTAATTTTACTCTTTTGTTAAAAATAATAATTTTGGGTTTAAAATTGAACTGTTTCATAAAAAATTCAATTTTTTTTTTAAATTAAATATGTTAAAAATTCCACTATTCTGATGAAAATTCGTTTTTTTTGGATTTTCAAAATCAAATATTTGGTTAAAAATTCGTCTTTTATGTTTTATCCTTTTTGGGTAAACAATTTTTTTTCATTTTTCTTGAAAATTAACTTTTTTAACTGAAAATTCAATTCCACCATTTTTGGCTGGAAAATTTTCTTTTTTAGGTGAAAAAATATTACTGATTATAAAAATATTACTTTTTGAATTTAACCCCCATAAATAAGTTTTATAGGGTCCCAAAAAAACCACATAAGTGAAAAACGGGCTTTGCAAGTTTCTGGCGTGAATTATAAATTCATTTACTGTTTTTTAAAATTCAAATTGTTTTCAATACATTAAATATTACTTTTTGCTAATAATTATATTTATAAATGACTTTTTTAAACAATTTATTATTATTTTAAACAATTTTCTCTCAGAATAGAGTCAGGAAGACGTGGGTTTTTCAAAAATTTCCAACTTTTTGTCTTATTTTAAATTAGAATGAAGTACAAATTAATTATTCCTAACGTAAATAATTGTTTAAACTTTTTATTAATATTGTTGATAATATTCTTTGTGAATAATGCTAGAGATTGCAGTTTTTTCTAAAATGTTCAACTTATCACTTGGGGTGAGTTAATATTTAATTCTATTAGGCAAAAATTATTGTTTAAACAAATTATTATTTTTTATAGCTATCTTCTTTTATTTTAATATTAGATATTTGTGGGTTTCTGTTCGAAATTTTAAAAACTTTTTGTCCACCTTTCAATTAGAGTGAAGTAAAAAATAATGCAAGTTAATAAAAATTATTGTTTAAACAATTTATTATCATTGTTAATAATATTCTTTTTGCTTACAACAATAAGTGTTCAAACAAATTATTATTGTTTTCATTTATATTAATTCAAGATAGTTGCGTTTCTTTTATAAACTCTTAACTTTTTGTTTATTGTTCAATTAGAGTAATTTAATAAATAATTCAAGTTAATATAATTAATTTTTTTTTAATTTCTTATTATTATTATTCATTTTCTTTGTTCTTAATGGTAGAAAGTTGCGGGTTTTTAAGTGAAATTTTTAACGTTAGGTCCACATTAAACTTAGTGAACAAATATTTTTAAAAAAGTAAAGAAAAATAGTTGTTGAAACAATTTATTATTGTTTATAACTATTTTATCATAAATAAGTTCTATAATGTTCCCTTTTTTCTGAAACATTTGACTTTGCTTTGCATTTTTAGTTATGAATAAGTAATAAATAAATAATATGCAGAATAATTTTTTTAAACAATCTTTTTTTTGTATATATATTTTCCTAAATAAAACAGATATTTAAAATATTCTTAAAATATTCTGTATGGATCATATTAAATGTAAATTTTCCTTGAAGTAGTTACTAATATTTTTTTGTTTAAATTAATATTCATATTTATTATTAATTTCTCACTAAAATGTCAATGAAATGCTGAAAATTTCAGAGAAATCTGCAAATTTCTATCATCTAAGAGAAAACATTTATAAACAACATTAAATTGTTTAAACAGTGATTTCTCCTAAATTTAATTTACTATTATTCCACTGAGTTAAAAGTGTGCAAAAATGTAAAAAATTCTGAAAAACCACATCGAGCATTAATATAGGAGAAGATAGTTAAAAACAATAATAACTTATTTACACAATAATGCCCCTTTAATGGCATTATTTATTACTTTACTCTACGTGAAAAGTTGACCAAAATACACAAATCTAAAAAAAACTTAACAATGAAAATTTGTTTAAAAAATGGACAAAAAGTTGAAAATTGAAGAAAAACCAGCAGATTTCTAGCATTATTAAATTTAAATTTTATTAACAAGAATAATAAACTGTTTCAACAATTTAATTTGATAACTTATAATTTATTTAACTGTAATTGAAAATTGTCCAAAAAAAGAAATTTGTTTGAAAAAACTACAATTTTCTAGTATTATTCTAAGAAAAAAAAACAATAATTATTAATTGTTTAAACAATCATGTTTGTTAAAATTAATTAATTAATATCTTACTCTAAATAAAAATTTGACAAGTGGAAAAGTTTTGAAAAACTTGGGTCTCTTAGACTCTATTCTAACAAAAAAATTCTAAAAACAATAATAAATTGTTTAAGCAATGTATTCATACATCTAATTGTCAGTAGAGATAAATATTTCTTTTTTAAAAAACAATTTGCATTTTTTTTAAACCACTCAAAAAAATCATAATTAGCACCAAAAACTCCCAAAGCAAACAATTTCGTTTTTTTTTGGATTTGAAAAAATTTCCGGGCGATATGAAAAAAAAGTCAAAAAATATTTGTTCGATGCTAGGAAAATAGTCACTATATTAGTTGACAATTTAACATTTTAAATATTATTTTTAAATGTAAATTTCATCATTTTAGTTGAAAATTTATCTCCTCTTTAAATATGAAAATTGAACTATTTTCTTGAAATATCGTTTTTTCAGATGAAAATTAAATTTTTGTTATAAAATTACCCTATTTAATATATAAATAAAAATGTATGTTTTTAATAATTAAATTTTTTCTTTAACAATTCATCTGTTTTAGCATAAATTTTATTTTTTTATAAAAATTCCACTTTTTGGTTGATTTTTCTTTGCTCGAGTATTCAACTATTTTGTTTAAAATGTTTAAATAAATCAGTTTGTTGAAAAATCTTATTTTTTCAGATTTATTAGTTTTTTTATTTATTTTTTTCTGTATTCAAAAAAATTTCCGGGCGATATGAAAAAAAAATATTAAAAAATTTGTTCGATGGTAAGCAAATAGTCATTAATTCCAATGAAAATTTAACATTTTAATTTAAAACTTAACTACGCGTTTTAAAGCTTATCTTCTTTGTAAAAATTGATACTTTTTTTATTGTAAAGTTCATCATTTTATTGGAAAATTTATCTCATCTTTAAATATGAAAATTGAACTATTTTCTTCTAAATATCGTTTTTTCAGTTGAAAATTACATTTTTGTGATTAAATTCAACTATTTAATTTATAATTAAAAATGTATCTTTTAAATATTTATCTTTTAATATTTATATTTTTTATTTAACAATTCATTTGTTTTAGCAGAAGTTTTATTTTTTTATGAAAACTCCACTTTTTGGTTGATTTTTCTTTGCTCGAGTATTCAACTATTTTGTTTGATATGTTTGAATAAATCAGTTTGTCAAAAAATCTTATTTTGTTTAGATTCATTTGTTTAAAAAATTTTTTTTTGGTGAATTCAAAAAAATTTCCGGGCGATATGAAAAAAAAAAATTTTTTTAATTTGTTCGATGCTAGGCAAATAGTCATTATTTCAGTTAAAAATTTAACGCTTTCATTAAAAATTTAACTACACGGTTGAAAGTTTATCGTCTTTGTAAAAATTATTTTT
>JAAAKG020142421.1:0-31926 GCA_010014905.2 Druon quercuslanigerum
GCTCCTTGTACATAATTCAGGTTTGAGTTTTATTGTGCGTTACAAGATTTCAGTTCAAGTCCGCGTTCGAATTAGTATGACCCCGCTAGACAGAGATGAGGCTACGGTAAAAAAGGACAGAGTAATCTTTGGGTTAAGATTTCGGGTTCGGGTCTTCATTGTGCTCAGGCCTTAACATACCCTTGCTTTCCTGTATGTTCTGGCCATTTGCTGTATTGTAAAAAGCCACAAATAAGAAGTAGAAGAAAGGTGCGGTGTCGGTTGATGCTGGTCTTTGTAAAAAGTTGTTATCGAAGTGAATTTTGAATTTGTTACGTTACAAGGTTGCGTATAATTACCAAGTTTATTGTGTCATTTACATACAAACTTTTGAAAATGAGATTATAATGTAATCATGATTGATAAACGATGACAATTGCTATGACTACTCGTTACCTAATAATTAAAATAGGAAGGATAACTATCAGAGACTTTAATAGTAACTTTATGAATTATTTTTTCCTTTTTTTATTGTGTTTTTTGTGAATTTTTTTATGAATTCCTAGAGCGTTTTAGGTATTTAGCAAAACCTAAAACTTGAGCTCACAATTATTCTAAATCTTTACAACATATTCGCGTACAAGAAAAGAGAGACTTATTACGTGTACTGTGTAATTTATGATAAACTAATTATTTATAATAAAAACATGCTTTATAAAAAATTAATTCTGAAACTTATTCTTCCAGTTTTAATATATTTGGATTTAATTTAAGTTTATTGCAAGAATAATAGATTTTCAATGTTTTAAATTTTCCGCGTTAACCTAACCTCATTGTGAATTGGAAATACAGTCGGACCAACGATTTCATCAACTTCTCCCAATCAGGTGCCCCTACCACTAGTCGCCCTGTTTGTTTTTGACGTTTACGCAGATGATTCAAAGAACCCGCCATTATTCTTTGCTGCGTACAGGTCTACTGCGCAACTTCACTTCAGCGAGCGACCTCGATAACGTCAACACTCCCTGGGAAAATTTGATATAATCAAGGTCCGACTGTATTATGTACGAATACGCTCGACTGACCTACTACAAATAATGCAGAAAGCGGAATTTTTTCCTTTCTCGACTTTTATGAGTTTGTAGGATAATTGGTTTGACATTTTTCCTTTAGGCCTACACCCTTTTTTACTGGAACGAAAAGTTGAAAGGCGAACATGGCAACCTCGATCCACATCAAGAAAAATAGATTGAGTATTTTTCGATATTGACGCATGCGCGTTGAAAGTTTTCATTCGAACGTAACGTACGTCAAAAGGCGTAGAAACCTATAGAGGTACTATACGCGTAGAAAATCTCGTATAATACGTAAACTATTATACGTTACCAACCCTGGCAGTGGGACTCTGATACTGTGTCGAATATCGAACGCATCTTTTTTTTCACAGGTCTCGTAGAAAGAGAGGTTCCTTCCAGTTCGAAACAGCATCGGAGTCCCACTGCTGATCTTTTAGCTTTTGCCATAGCGCTAGAGACAAGCTATATTAGCCTAAAATCCCTAAAATCAGTTAATTAATTATTGGTTGTTACCATATTTTGATTTCCAATAGTTAATTTTACTTTTGATAATTTCAAATTTGTCAAAGATGTTTGAAGAAAAATCGGGGAAAACTGAAGATTTTTTTTCGACCTAGCATCCCTGAGTACACATCCGCTGATGGTACTACTTTTTCCCTTGCTGCAGTCATTTCATAGAATTCTTACTCCATTTATTAAGAGGGGCCTACATCCGTGTAATCATGTGGCATTTAATAAAGACACATTGATCTAAGTACATTACGGGTATTTGAGACGAATGCAAGAGAACGAGGGCCTGGGGCGTCTGGCGACTGTCTGCTAGAGAGTAGGGATGGGAACACCACGGTATCAAAAAGTATCGATAAATTTTTCTTTTAAAGATATTTATCGATATTTTTCTCGCCTGCTGCGTGATCGTTGTTGTTTCTTTTTCTGCAAGTGTCCACTCAGGAAAGCGATAAGGACAGCGCCTGAAAGGCCAATAGCGAGACTTTAGGCATGCGCAGTTATTGCGCAGTTGATTTATTTTTAACTTTCAGTTATTCATCATTAACTGAGTATTTACTAAGTTTGTACAACGTACCTTACCAACGCTGTCGTTTCGTTTCAGTTTGATTACGTGGTCTTAGAAAAAACTCGAATCTGTATTTGTATAAAATATGGCAATACTCAAAGTTTTGCAAAAAAAATATTTTTAGTGCCTTATCAAATACTAAGGGCCGGGTGATCCACCGCTATATAAAGTGTCAGATAGTTATCCAGCAGAATAAATTTATTGGCCAGTTTATATGACAGATAATGATTTCGGGTTGATCCACTGTATTTCATGTGTTGGACAGTTATCTTTCAGTTATATAGGGAGATATAGGGAATACTAGTACTTTTCGCGTTTTAAAATTACTGGCACTACTGTAACATTGATGCTCCCCAGAAATGGCGACAATGAAGCCAAATGTAGCGTTGCCATCATATAACATTCTGTAGCTGCTGTGATATTATTAATAATAGAAGTGTACTGTTTGGTCTTTCTGTGAAGAAGCAATAAAGGTAAGTGAATTTTTCAGCAATTCCATACGTGTGATGAAGAAAAATGTAAAATGCAATATTGTAAGGAAAAGTTAAATGAGGTTCGATTTATAGGTTATATGCAAGTTTTCGCAACAGTTCTGTAACTTCATAACAAAAAGTCTGAAATTTGACGACTATGAATTATCAGTCATTATTTACGATTAGTATACATTTTTTTTTAGTATACAATTTATTTCAAAATTTGCATTTTTTATTTCACTGCAGACGAATATAAATATAACCTATCATTCGAAACTCTAAATGTTTCTTACGGTTATATTTGTATTATGCTTGCAGTGAAATAAAAAAGCGCAAAATGAAAAAAATGCACTGCTATTGCTTTTAATTTTCAAAGGAATTATAACCATGAATTGTGTAGAAAAATATTCTTAAATGTATGATATCCACTGCCTATAAGTGAAGACCGAATTCATTTGAAATCACAAACAGGTTCTACAATTGAAGTTGCAGCATTTTTCGGGGACGAAACATGTTATTCTGTAGGAAAAATGAGCCTATATATATTTTTCGGATTTGCAAAAAATGTAATTTCTACGAAGTTATGCGTATTGATTTTGGTTCTGATAGCGTTCATTGTCTTTATTTGTAACTCACCAAAAATATTTAAATGGTTCAAAATGAACAAAATGTCAGGAGTCTTTCTGAAAATAATGAAAGAAGATTTTTTCGACGAACCCCCACTTATATTTTTGGTCTATTTTTTTAAATGTGCACTTTCGTAAGGAAGATAGTTTGTGAGTTTTATGTGAGCTAGCTAACATTTGTGGCCAGGAGATTATTTTCTATAACTAACAAGAAAAATGAAAAAATTATATCTTATACGTTATTATTACATGTCTTTCTCCTGTGAGCAGGAACTTTTCCACAAATAATGGAAAGAATAAAGAAGGTGGGGGTTTCCAGAAAATCATTTTTATGTTTTTATTCTAATTTCGAAACCATGCAAAAAATATTTTCTGTGAAACCCCACATTTTGTATTCTTTCCAATATTTCTGAAAAGTTCCTGACAGTAAAAGAAAGGCATTCACAAATTTTATTTATCAAGATTACTTTAATATTTGTTTCTTATTTTGCATTAAATTTTCTCATCAGCTACCCTGAAAAATATATCAAATAGTGAATTTATATTATTACAATACATAATATTCAAACATACGTATTTTCCTTGCCATGTTATTTTAACTGAAAAAATTGAAAAAATTTTTTAAACATTATTTTTGACTAGAGTCCTTTTTTAATATATTGAAAAACGGGTGCCCAGAAACTTTTGCAAGGCAGTGCATTTTCAAAAAATTCTGCCACTATTTTCTTGTAGAACCTGTTTATATACCTGGTGGATTTCAAAAGGAGGCAACAAACCCTATTAAAAGAAAAAAAACGACAAATATCTCAAGTAGGTCAAAAGTTCGAACCATTTAAAGGAAAAATTTGGGCGGTTTTAAAAACGATAGGACAACGTTCAAATACGTGTAACTGCGTAGACATTTTTTTGCAAATCGGAAAAACACGTATCGCCTTATTTTCTCTAAATATATTTCGCTTCCGGCAGATTATACGACTTCAAGTGTGGAAACTGCCTGATTTGAAATTGTTTCGGTCTTGAGTTTTTTAACTATAAAATTTAAAAACTTTTCAATTAATGACAAATAGGACTATAATGCAAAAACTGGCAATAATTTTTCCATGCTCCTGTTCCCCTAAGAAACCATGTAGGCAATAAATGAACGTGTTCTAGACATATTTCTGCATAAAGCTGAGAACTTTCTTTTTATTTTCTAGACAATTACAATGGCAGACAAAAATCTCAAGAGAGAGAGGGCTCAAAATTTTACAAATAAGGAAATAATCGGCCTATTGGACATTGTGAGCAGGTACAAGCATGTAGTGGAATGCAAAGAGACGGATGCAACCACTTGGAAGGACAAGGACGATGCGTAGAATCAAATTTGTCTCGATTTTAATGCTGCTCATAGCATAACAGCCAGGTCCAAGAAAAGCTTGAAAAGTAAATTTGAGGGAATGAAAAAAACGTTAAACACAAAATCACTCGTATTCGGAAAGAAACATCACAATAGCAGGACTGGATTCCATAAATGATGACGATGGAATTGTGACATATGTGGACTTGCAGAACGGAATAGAAGAAGAATCCCAAGATATCGAGGATGAAGAAAACTTGAGAGAAAAATCAGATGATGAGAAAGCGGTGACACCGCAGATGACATCAGAAACCGTAATGGAAAATGAGCATAATGCAGCAGGGATACAAAAAAAACATTACAAAACTTTCCGGCAGAGAAATTCCTTCCCAAGAAACTATCAAATAAATGAAGTTCGACTAACAGGAATGATCCGCACTGTTCAAAATGTTTGCCGACAAGTGCGAAGAAATTGAAGGAAGCCGAAAACGAAGTTGAAAATTTCATAAACACGAACTCTACTCCTGACAAAAACACACATTGGGCTAATCATAAAGCAAAGGATTTTCGAAAGCCAAGAAATCCCTTGCTACGTATGTCGCAAAATGAAAATAATAATACTTAGGTTTCATTTTAAAGTAAAATATTTGATCGATGCTATAGAAAAAGCTTTAGTTATTCAATCATAAATACCCCTTTTTATCCATGAATTATTCAAATTTATTCCGAACCAATTGACAAATTGCAGCTAATTCCTTTAACTGATTTTTTAGAATAAATACATTAAATTAAAAAAAATTGCGTTGCTAATGAAACTCTTCTTTTGAATAGCTGCTTCATCCTTTCCAGGTAATCATAAATGATTCTACGTATAGTTACGTATAGTTAGAATAGGAAAATAATTATGTTCTGAAAATAATTTTATTCACGAATGTTTTCTGCTCCAGTGTGCGCTTAGATAGTTCTATAATGCGTCCCCTCAATTATCAGTTACTTGTAACATTTTTATCCCACTTTAGATAAAAAGCAATATTATATATATATTCTACATTTTTTGCAAATCCAAATTATCTTGTGGTTGAAAGTAGTTTACAACTCTGCTGTCGTGATGAAGAAACATGCCATCTACAGTTTTAAAAAAGGTCTGTTCACCTCCACGCATCAACCTGAAGGTGACCCTAACTTTACATAGCAGTTTTTAGGTTTATTCATCAGGAGACAGAAATAATTTTTTAAAATTCTTTGAAATTGGATAATTTCTACCTGTGGGAGATTCCTCCATTTCATCTGGGGCCATATCTGTAATCACGCCACTGTCCATGTTTATTTTTACCCGTTTTCTAGTCATATTTATTCCTGTATATATTCCAGCAAGAATTGAATCACTTCTTTCAAATATCGCAAAGACGTCACCGTTAGACGTTGACAATACAGTTTGTTTTTCGGTTGGTACAGGCTCTAAGACATTATATTTTCCTTTTACTAGAATTTGCATATCGCGAGGAAAAATGTATCTTCGAATTTCGAATCGCCGGTTCGGATTTGTGTTGGGAGTAAGCCGAATTGATCGAAGTAGTTCACGTTTATATCCAAATATGCGTGGAGGAGAATGATTGGCAGAATGAGACCTGGATCTGACGCTCACGGGAGGTAGTACAGTTGAAGAGCTGCAACTGTTACGAAGTCGTGGCGTGGCTGGAAAAGAAGGCCTGACCGGAGAATGAGGATTGGCAGGAGGAAGAGACCTTTTTGGAGAAACAGGGTTGCTTGTAGGTAAATGGTCAAACTGCAAACTCAACTCTGCAACAAGAAACGAAGGATTTTAATTTTTTTCTGGCATACTTTTTTCTGGAGAGAGAAAAACCTAACATCTATTGTAGATGTAATGTAGTGAACCTTAAATTCTTCTGGCTATATCATATTTTCTTGGGAATTATAACAGAATTCAAGCGCAAGTTTATTCCTGATATTCCTGACAAACCCGCCGAAATGGAAATTATGTTGGCGATAAAATATACTGGAATAAACAAATTTTAATCCAGCTCATTTCGCAATATAAATGAATTTTCGGTCTTAAATATGCCGTAAGAACAACTCCAAAAAAATTTATAAACAAAATCAATTGCAGCTTGACTCAAACTTGAATTTCCTTACAAAGCAGATTTTAGAGCACCAGCTGTAGACTCCTCTAACCCCGAAGGTCAGTTTTTGTGTGCAAATTCTCGTTTTTGAAACTCCCCCTTAGATAGTATTTTCGGCTAAAAATTTGTGTGTAAGTTTTAAAATAGTTTTTTTTGCAGATAATTAATTCTCGTTATAAAAATCAATCTTTTTTGGATGAAATTTCAACTATCTGATTGAAAGAATGTAGGTTCAATCGCACAAATTCTGATTTGCGGATGGTTAAAAAAATCGACTTAACTTATGGATATATTATATTATTTTATTCACCAATGTAATTGAGGATAAGCGTGAAGGATAATACAAGAGTAGAAACAATCTTCATTTTTTTTCAAATTAGATAAAGAACTAATTAATGTATTAAGGCACGATTGAATTCAAAGTGCCTTAAATGAATATTCTGGTTTTTTTATCAAATATTCTGTAGTTGTTATCTCTTAGACTGTGGGCGTCGAGATTGTCCTTCTCAGATAATTAAATTTTATTATAGTCAGTTTCAATTAGAAGAATGTACTCTTTATCTCAATCATCGTTTTTGGTAAAAAATTAAACATTTTGCTTGTACATTGAAAGAGTTTGTTGACATTTTTTTATAGGATATTATTCTTTAGTGTTGAAAGTTAATCTTTTATTTTTGACAACTCGACAATATGGCTGAAATTTTAACTAGTTTGTACAGTATCCTTTTTCTGTGTTAAAGAATAATCATTTTAGAAAAAGTTGATTTTTCTTATTTAAATTCAACTACTTTGTTGAAAATTCGTTGTTTTTTTGTATTAAAAATGCGATCACGCATGCATCGCAATCCAGAATAATAGAAGGGACCGAACATAATTCATAATTCATAATTATTAATTCATAATTCTTTGTGAGTCTGCCTGGTTCTGTGCAATTAAATGCGAAATATATTTCCAAATCATTTCGATTTCCGTCCTTTTGAGTTACCGAAAAACTTGATATCTGTGGTCCAGAACAATTGGTTTCCTCTGTAATTTCTCTTCATATTAATCTGCACGGTTCCGAAATTTGCTGGCAATTCAATTCGAATGAAACCAAACGATTCATCAGTCTCAACAAAAAATAATTTCGAGATAAGACCTATGACAGACCCACCAGACACTTACTCAGGTTGCAGATAGAGAGTCCCTGTATTAAGGGTTACTGTTCAATACGGTTACCATACCTAAGAAGCAGACGCGTAAGATTGTCCAGGAACGGTCTCGAAGGAAAAAAAATCTCTAGCTGAATGCCTCCTGACCGAAGTGTCTTACAACTGTGACTCTGGGATTTCGGGCGACCATCTAGAGTATGTCACCTTATGCTTATACCCAATAATTAGTCGGGAAACAGTGCCAATTACCCTACAGTTGGGGGTGCTGAAAAGAGTTTGAATGGAAACCTGACGATGGACAAGCGCGACGCTTACACTATTGAGTCGCCGAATCGAGAACAATCGAAGAAAGCAGGCACGCCCTGAAATATGGTAACGTTTTCAGGTCAAGAAGCAAGATTCACATTCACGTTCCTCCTAAGCCCCTAGCTCTGGTTTAAATAAATGTTTCCCTTTGTGAGGATATATCGGAGGAGTTCGGCATATGGACAATCAATTGTTCAGTGTATGGTTTAGCTTTAGCTGATTCAAATCGGATACTAAAACCGACATTGAATCGACAGACCAAAAGATTCTTGTATCAACTGAACAGAAAGTTTGATCAGGCAAGACAGAATACGTTCCGTGTTCAGCGTGTGATTGATTGCGAAACGGGAGAGGTCCAAATGTCCACTTGCGAACTGAGGATCTACCATCACACACTTAACAAGTCACAGCTTCTTACAATCAAGTAGTACATTGTTAAAAAATTATGCACGTTATCCCATACAAGAAGAAAATACAGAGATATTCGTGTTTCTGTCAAAAATTCCTCCAAGCCCAATGAAGTCGAAACTTTTTAGAGAGAGGTTTACGAGGTCCAATTACAATCAAAGAAAAATGCTGATAAAATCATCCGTTGTAAAGAGCTTCGCGACAGTCTCATAATATCTGAGAAGGAATGTTCATCAATAACGGCCAAACATATAAAGACAGGAATCGTGGGCACGAAGAACTTCTCTGCTGGTGTTATGACGTACAGCATTTTTACAAAAAAGGTGACTTGACCAGCGCAAGAAGAATTGTGCCTGTGTGTGGAGAGGTATACGAATAACATGTCTCAAAGAAAGGTGTAGAAAGCTGACGAGAGAAAATGCTACTTAACATTTTCGTCTGGATAAGATGCATAATTTTAACAACAAATAGCGTCACCCACCGACCTGAGGGACGTCTTTTAGAAGCCCTCTCATCTTTTGCATCATACTTCTAGCACTATCTTTCGCAAAACTCTATTCTCCTGAGTGCCTCTCCAGCGATAATAATCATCAGGAGTAAAAGATCACTTATATATTTTATATGGATGACCTAAAGATATATGCTTCTAGAGTAAGTCAGCTTCAGAGTGATTTTTGCGTCATCAACATACACATTGTACACGGAAGAGATTGATATGGACTTTTGCTTAGAGAAACATGGCGAGGTTTATCTGAAGCGAGGACAAATTTCTGGCATTCCCGAGGACCCTGAGGTCATGGCTAAAATGTTAATTGGATACCTTAAGCCTGGCGAGTTTGAAAGCCGCATTCAGGATACAACTTATGTGAAGGATGCTCTTGGACGCAAATACGCGGATACTAGCATATCCGTCGACAGATTTGGTATTTCAGTCTGTTGAAGTTGAACAAGATACCTCCGCCTAACATGATTGCCGTTCTGGACAAAAATTTACTCTTTTGGGGTGGTTCCAACGGTAAAGCAGAAGCTTCCACCTCTTGACATTAACAATCATTTATGACTGAATCGTCGTGGTTACAGCTCACATTGTGGCAAATGAAAGAGATCCTTTCCTAAAACTTATCAGGAGTCACGAGATAATAGGCAAAGCAGCATTTTTTCACAAAGCTGCGGAGCATGCAGCCGAGATCCTTAGTCTGAATCTTAACATCAAAAGTTAGAAAAGTGCATTACTCCATTTAGATGCCTCACTTCTAAATGCTAAAGTAAAGAAAATAGAGGCCAAATCGTGAAGCACTTTCATCACAAGCACAATTTCGTCATCCTCCTGTCGGTTACAACGACGAGGAACATCTTCTCATCTATGAATTGAGTGTCACCATACCACTTCTGTGGATGTTTAACGCTTCACGCATTTCCACAATTAAATACCCTCTTTATACTTTATTTGTTTCCCTTTTTAAAAATTCATCCCTAATATCAGGAGTGTCTGTCTTCCTTCTATGTCTCAAATTCTGCCAAAAAAATCTAGCCTTCGCACAACAGTATCTCAAGTTATCCCTACAACAACGTCACGCACCAAGCTGAGTACCCTAGAAAAATTCCAGTACCCCGCGTTAATCCCACTAAGCAAGGCAGACTATCAATCTGCGGGTTGAATCGTCCCGCACTAGTAGATCAGACTACTTTTTCCGCGAATCAAACTGACCGTTTGAAAACAATCGACAGCATAGTAGCGGGTTGGAACAAAGGTCCCTTCAAACTGGCGATCACCCAAAATCTTCAACTTCCGGGAGTGTGTTTGAAGACCGACTGGCGTCCAACATTTCAAATGCCCTGATCTGGACCTGCGCTTTATTAGACTTAGTAGCACCAGCAAAGAGCGACGAGGCGAATTGCGTGCTTAAGAAAAATGTGTTGAAAAGGGGAGATACCAGGAGACTCGTGCAAGAAGCCTACTACCACAACGCAGCTTAATACCTTTGCGACAATACCACTTCACTACAACCTCCACTGCAGATCGATTTTCCTTATAAGGTGCCTGCAGATATCTAGAGACGAATGCGTGATACTTCATACATGATAATACGTGGTAGTTCATGAGTAACTGCAGGAAATGCTCGAGAGCAGCATCAGTGGGCTCATCATCTAGGCCTGAAGAGCAGCGATAATGATCGCCATCAATCATAGGGGAGAATACCGTATAGGCTCTAGGAAGTTTATTTATCTTCAAAATCTTGAACTTATAGAGTGGATGGAGTAAGTCTCGATGACTCCTGAGGCCAGAACTTCCCAGAATTTCCTGCGTCATATCTTGGCCGGTTACCTAGGCTTGGGATAACTACATGCAACATGCAGCATATTAGACTCGCACTTGAGCGGCTGTATACTTTTGAACTGGCCTGCTCCCCGGAGAAGTGTAAGTTTGGGCGATATTTTTTACTTTACCTTGGCTACGTGGTTACTGCTGACGGAAATCATCTGTAGCCCCGTCTTGTACAACCCATCTAAAACGCTGAGCCACTAGAAAACCGGAAGTATCTTCGCTTCGTTTCAGTCTGCGTTTGTTGGAATACATCTGTAAGTACTCAGAACTGATCTCGCCCTTAACAGATCTTATTTACACAAAACCCCCTGTCAAGGGACCACGAATATCCAGAACGTACTGGAGAGGTTAAACGAAACCTTTCGCATCACACTCATCACAGTCAAACGGACCTTGCCTTCATCGTACAAATGAATGCTAGCAGGTCGTTATAGGTCCCTTGTTTATTAATGCATGAAGGCAATAACAAATTATCGCCAATATGCACTATGCCCAATCTTTATTTTTTTAAACAATGTCGGTATGCTTAGTATGTTTATAAAATAAAGCCTCGCCTAAGAAGGCCTAGACTGAGATTAGTGAATTGAAAAATATTTCTGAAAATAAAGATTCGCAAAATGATTCCATGGCGCAAGGAAATTTAGGAGCAAAAAATAGTTCGATCGCGCCAAAGAATTATGATCTAAGCGACTACGATTCTAAAATTGCAGAGATAGATCAATTAATAGCCACTCTGGAAAAATTACGAAAAGACGTGAGCAAATCAGTATTATCACAAAACACTTTATTACGAATGGCAAAAAGGGAAAAAATTAACCGCTGTGAATTTGAGGCAGATACGAAAAAAAGAATCGGATCTTTTGTGACCTTGTTAGTAAAAAGAATAGATGATCGTGCAGATATACAATGAGAAATTTCTGATCAACAAGATCAGAAAAACTTAAATCTTTGAACGAACTCTAAATTCTTATAGCTTTTTCCTTATCGCGTTACTCTTATCGTTCCAATTATAAGATTTTAATTATAAAACTAATAGTAATGTTGGACGTTAAGTAATTTACTTTCAAAAATTAGATGTAGCGAAATTGTAGAAAATTCTTGTTCAGAGAAAAAAGCTTTTGTTCAATAAAATTCAATATATTTTTTTTTTAACCAACTTTAATATTGCTGTTCTTGAAAGTGTAATTAGGTAAATTTTTCTCGAAACCTTTTTTTTCGCAAGGCAATAATAAGCCGCTGTACTTATTTGTTGTTTTTTTCTAAAATACTCAGTATAAAATTCGTAATTTTGAAGAAAGGTCTGTTAACTATTAGAAGATAAGAAGCAATTTTGACATATAGATTTACTAAAAAATGTACTGCTAAGAAGAAAACTTCTCACGCTCAGCATTTAAATCATAATTTGCTATCAAATCAAATGGTAAGAATAGAGAGGCCAATCATGAGTTCATTTGTTTTAAACAAATTTTAGAAGCATTTTTTTATAGTTATTTGTGTATTTACTCGGATACTGAGGCACCCGGGTAACAGAGATTACGGGTGTTTCTAGGGTACGCGGATTCCCGGATTTCGGAGTTCGTTTTGGTATTATAATATTTTTGTTTTATTTGGTTCCTATGCAAAAATTAAATTTTTATTTTCTTGGATCATTTTTTATTATAATAACACAAGAAATAATAAGTCTTTTGTCGACCTGACTACCAATAAAAGTGAATCCCATGTATTTCTATAAATTATGTGTTGATAATGTAAAATGTGGTTCGCGCGTTTAGCATGATAAAAGAAAACCAGGGTCTTAGTTTTTTGTTTTTATATCACCATATTTGTAGCAAAAACTACCGCATTGGAAAAATCTTATTCCATTTCCTTTTTAGCCTAAATAAAAAAGAAGATATTGATCGAGATCATTTAGTCAGCAAACATTAAAAAAAAAAATGAATGGGACTGAGAATTTGAGATGATACGTTTGTCTGTTTAAATATCCACACACTACCATCAAGAATTAAAAAACAATTCTTTAATTTCTGTAAACAACTTTTTGATTTTTGCTCAATAATATTTATTTAACAGAAATAAAGTTGGTAGCACTGTTTTCAAATTCCATAAATGAAGAATCTAAAATTTTTATAAAAGCCCGCAAAATCTGATAAAATCTGTACAAAATAATAACTCCGTTAAATCCTCAGGAATTTTTGAGAATCGGTCTTCTAGATAACTCTTGTCTTCAATAATGAATCTAGTTCACTTCTGAAATTCTGAAATTGCTAAATATTGTATTTTTGAAGTATTTTTGAAGAAACTATTAAAACATGAATTTTTTTCTTAGAACCTTGGCAGTCTAGTCTGGTCCAGGTCTGGCCCTGATCAGCTAGATAAGAACAACAAAATTTAAGTTGGATAAAGTAAATTTTTTTACATTGCAAAAAAGTTGTAGTGTCTATAATGCAATTTTTTTAAACTAAAGACGTTTATAGTGCAGATATCTTGCCAGTTGACGTCACAACTTAAAGTATTCTGAGACTGCATGGCTTCGACCTCTCGGAAACACTTCCAGTTTTTGTCTACCAAGTGTCACAAACTGTCAATAGCTTCATATTATTTTCGTAATAAAACGTGAGCCATAAGTTAGCTGAAAAAGCGGAGGCTTCAAACGTACCAAATCTTTATTAAGTTATTAACTAAATGGTAAGTACAAACGTACTTCTTATCTATTACAAAAATATGAATATGAGAAACGATAATCAAGCTGATTGATTTTAATGATGGTAGTATAGTTTTGAAGCAAACTTTTTATTTTTATTTAATGTATTGAACATGTATTTTATATATTTTTATAGAAAATCGTGTTTTGCTTTGTGAGTACGCCTGGGCGCTGTAAAGCCAAATTCTTTACATTTAATAGGATGTCTAGCAGAAGACTTGGCTAAAAAATGTGATTTTGAGTTTTCAGTAAAGACTTTAAAAGAATTAAGAAACATGGACGTTATGATCCTCAGCGATAAAACATTCCTCAAAGAATTTGTATGTACAAAACCTCGTGTCTTTTTTCTATTATTGACCTGTAAAAATATACTTAAAAATTCTTTTTGCTCCGAAATTTTAGTTCATTTAAATATAATCTTTAATATTTCTCGAAGATTGGTCCCATCTTAAGTTTCGACTTTTCTATTAATAATTTTTCTTCAAATTCACACCTTTAAATTCTAAAGAATAAATACATTAAAATTTTTGGCAATAAGCTAGACATGGAATTCATTATTTTCAAACAATATTATATCATTTTTTAGTTAAGTACCAATTCACAATTTAATATTTTTCTTTACAGTTTGTTTTAAAGAAAACAATAATACATGGTATGTTCGGCTTTTTTAAAGAAGGAAGCTTTGATCCAGCTTGTTGATAGAAAGAATCTTTCAAGATCTTTAAAAAATATGCTCCGCAAATACATTGCCGGAATATTATCTTTCTTTCTAAAATAATAAATCAAAATTTTCCCGTTAACTCAAATTTTACTTGAAACATATTTAAAGAAATTCGTAAAAATGTTTTTGAGTGCGAAACCTTTTAGATTATTATAAGTTTTAAATTTTATTTTAGCCATTTTGTTCTCAAAATAAAATTCAAAAACTGAAATTGGGCTTACGGATACAATCTCGAACGCTTTTGACTGGGACGGGTTTCGAGCTTTGAGGAAAATGAAGGAAACTAAGTAGCAGATAAGACTAAGGAAAGTTGACTCTGTAACTTACCTTTTTTGTGCCACTCAACGTGATTAATATTCTAATTTGAACATTTAACAAAAAAAGGATGGCAGAAAAGAACCTGAATTTGGTTGCAACAGTAAACTCCATCCCTACCCTTCTGATTTATAAATATACATTGTATTAAGCCCTTGTGTAAGGAGATAACTAGATTCAAGTGGCGCGTATTCACGCGATTGGCTCCAAGTGAAAAGGAAAGAAAACTAATTGAAAACATATTAATAAATCGGATGTAAATGCTACACCTGGTTAAAATTAATCTAATAAATCGGTTCCAATAATGTGTTTTAAGCGGGGCGCAATGTGTTCAACCATTCTCATTCGTTTAAAATTATTTTCTTCTAAAAGGGAGATTAGCCAGCTGCTGACCGCCCTCCCACTAGTACCTAATAAGCCATTAACTAGTGGCTAACGGGCCACTAACTCGCAGTTGTCCAGCCTATAACTAGCTGCTGACTAGCCCATGTTGTATGCAATTATGTTTCTTCACACTGTACATCAGATTTGAAGCTTCAAAGATTTTGAGGAGTTTGATATAATTTCAACAGATGTTACAAGAATTTAAAATATTGTACGTCGCAACGCAAAGTTGACTATTACGTCAAAGCGGAGTTGCTATAAATCTTAGTTAGGCAAGTTCCAATCCAAATATACGTAATGAAGAATTCATGGCAGTGGAAGACATGGACCTGACACGAAGAGAACCCTGCTGGAAGTCCATGTTCTTTCACTCCCAATCCCTATTCTAGTGTTTCTTTTCAGATGAATCCTTTGCTTATCTACGAATATCTTTTTCGATTCGTTAGGTATTCTAAATCTTGCCTTTCTTTTTTAGTCCTTATTTTCTTATCTCATTGAATTTTTTTATATATTTTCTAAATCTAAGACAGCCTTATCTTTGTGAATTTCAGTCCTTCTATGTAAATGAATTCGCAGCACACTTGACAGTTCACAGATGCTACTTGACGTACATCCCTGATTTAGTACCAGCGTGGTCCAGTAGGTGGCTGACTGTAAAAGTCAGTAACAAGTGAAATAATTTTCACTGTTACTGCTACCAGCAGAGTCCAGTAGGTGGCTGACTGTAAGAGCCAGAAAAAGTGTAATCATTTGCACCGTTTATAACTGGAGGGTCAGCAGACGCCTTTGCAGAGTTTGAACTACGACTAGTAAGTCATAAAGCTAGGGAATTTTGTTATGAGGTACAAAATAGTATTAAACCAGCAAGGGTTTATATATAAACCCTTGCTGGTTTAATACTATTTTGAGGGAGTTTGAAATTTAAAAAATATATTATTATTTTCGATATGGATAAGAATACTACATTTCTAAGTAGATTTAAATGGGTAGAAATTAAAAAGAGTTTGGGATAGATAAAGATAGGCATTTGTGAACAACAAAGATAGAAAAAGATAGGTCCAGGGGACCACAGGGGATAGTCAGCGATAGAGAAAGATAGACAGTTCTGAACACCATGGAAAAAATTGAATATCTCTATCTTTTTCGATCCATACTTTTCTATCCTTTTGAATCTTTTTACTTACAGCAGGAGAGGCTTGATAGGAGGAGAATGCCTGCCCAGATATTGAGGCCTGGAAAAAGAAAGAGACCTTTTTGGAGAGTCACGACTCCCAGGAGAATGACAAGTTCCGGAATGAGAAACACCAATAATCGTTTGTCCATTAGGTAAACACTTCATTTGTGAACGCAACTCTGCAACAAGAAACAGAGGATTTTACATTTATCTTCCTGAAAAATTTTCTCTTTTGGTGTTAGTAGTTCGTAATTTCATTTATAGAGTTGATGGAATTTACCTGGAGTTCTTTGAGATTCATAATATTTTCACTAGAATTCCAAAATATTGTGGCAAAATTGAGTTCGAATATTATTGCACACATTAATAAATTGAAAAATCCTAGCTAGACATATCTTTCAGAACTTAATGCTGAGCTTTCCTAAACGTTACTGAGCGTGACATTAAATCCAGAGTCTCGGAACTTATTTGTCTCTCTCCTGTTTTTTCTCTTTTTTTGGTTTCTCTTTCTGTTTGTGACGCTTAAGTAAGCACCGCATATTCTCCCGCAGCTTCTCTCACTCATCCCCACCACGTGGCATCAATTCTAAGAAACATGAAATTGGAGGATCACGGAATCAAAATTTGATTGTATTTCGATCATAGTTTTTAAAAGTTAAACATTCGAGTCTCAATTTCAGCTAATTCGATTTGCGCTTTCCGAAAATTGATGCGACGCCGCGGTTTTAGGATGAGAGAAACCGCATGGTCGAAAGGTGAGGTAAATAATGTACTGTACCTTAAGGGCCTGAGTGGAAAACTGGGCAACCTTACCTGCGTTGCGCCAGTTCACTCTCAAGTGGGAAGCATACACGTTTTCATAGCGAGTAAGCACGCCAGCGAGCTCGCGTTAACCAGCAGTGGAGCTCTGATGCTTTAAACCGATGAAACCTATCGGATTATTTCGTGCGATCAATTTCGAAACGATAGCTTTAAAACTTTTTCTTCCATTCTATTAGGTAGACGCAGAAAGTATGATCGATTCGAAGCGAAAAGTATTACTTTTCACTGGAGCACAATCTGATCCTCTCTGCTACCTGATAAGATAGAAAGAAAGATTTCTAAACCATCATTTTGAATTCGATCTTACCTTGTTGGCTATTTCAAATGATAGAAAGAGATGTCCGAACGATTTCAGGCATCGGAGTTCCACTGCAGTATTTTGTAACCAAGTGTCAAGTGTTGACACAAGAATTGTGCAAACTGTGTTTCATTAGTACAATTAATCTAATATAAATATTGATATATATATATATATATATATTATATTTAACAAATGTTAAATTATTCCATTCTATTTATTTATACAATGAATTAAGTTAAGAGAAACTAAAAACATTTATTATAAAATTTATTTTGTATTTAATTATGAGCATTGCTAAAAAACCGCAAAGTCGTTTAGGAATTTCAGCTCATAAAATACAGCATGAAACGGTTAAGTTGAGAACGATTTAAAGGTTTTCTTCACAAATAAATGTACACCATGTTCTAATAAATACTGTGATAATTTGAAAAATACATAGATTTGATTCGCGCTAAATTTGTACAATTTACGGAGAAAATGAATTTTGATTGCTTTGACGCAATCAGCTGTAAAAACTTGCCCTTAAATTGTAAGGGGCATTTCGATCACAATAAGCTGATTTAATCGTTTACAACAATAGTTTAAAGCAATGCTTATCATTTTATGTACTTCTAAATGAACTTCTACTTTTTAACGGCATTAGCCTGCAATTATTTACCAATGAATTCTTTCTATGAGTCGATGACATGAATAATGTGAATTTATTAAACATAGCCGTACACAGTATATATTATAGAATTATTAGAAGTACTAAATATTGCTCAATGATTTGCAGTATATATCCACTAAAAACAAAATTTGTAGTTTACAAATGTTTTATAAAAAATATTAGTTTTTACGTCCAAAAGTAGCCAAATAATGTATTTATTAATTAAGACTTTTCATAAAGTTATCCATTCTTACTATGTAATTAAGTCTGATCATTAGGTTTCTATTAGCCTTTGATGCAGAATTTGATTACGCTTCATCCAAAAAACTGGGAAAACGGATAATAGTTTTCTTCTGAAAATAATTTCGTCCTCAGACTTTTTTTTGTCCCTCTGTGCACCGTCAAGCGAGAAAGATTCTTAGACGGTTGTAGAATAGGGCACCTCAATTACCAGTAACTTGTAAAATTTTCTTTCTGCTTCGGATCACAAACCATATTGTATTTTATTTTTATAGTTGTTTACAATCCAAAATCATCTTGTGGCCGAAATTAATGTACAATTCTGCTGTCGTGATAAAGAAGCATACCACCTATAGCTTATAATAAGGTCTGTAAATCTCTACGTTTCAACGCGAATGTGAACCATATGTCAAACTACTGTTATTATGTTCCTTAAGCAGGAAATGGAACTATTACTTTTTTAAAATGCTTTGAAACCAGTTTATCCCAGCCTGTGGGAGAATCATTAATTTCTTCTTGGGTCATATCTATAATCGCACCACTGTCCATGTTTACTTTCACCCGATCGATAGTCTCATGTATAGTATGTTCATATTTTATTGTATATATTCCACGAAGAGCTGCATGCTTTCTCATAAACAATGCAAAGATGTCACCACTAGACGTTGACAATACAGTTTGTTCTTCTTTTGGCATCGGTCTAAGGGCATTTTTTTTTTCTTTTAACAGAACTGGAATATGGCTAGGAAACGTGTATCTTCGAATTTCGAATTGCTGGTTTGGATTAGTGTTGGGAGTAAGCCGAAAAAATCTAAGTTCTTCAAGTTTTAATCCAAATATGCGTAGAGAAGAATGCCTGGCACGAGGAGACCTGGACCTGGCACGAGAAGACTTGAACCTGTCACGATTAGAAGGCTCAGCAGGAGGAGTAGAACTGACCGGCGAACGAGGTCTGGCAGGTAGGAGAGAACTTTGAGCAGAATTGGGTTTGCTAAAATAATCAGAAGTTTCAGTACGAGAAACACCAGGAATGGGTTCGCCATTCGGTAAACAGTCGAACTGTAAACTTAAATCTGAAACAAGAAACATGGAGACTTTAATTTTCTCTTCTGACATATTTTTCTCTTTCAGAGAGAGAGAGAAGTACCTAACCTTATATTTAGATATAATTCATTTAACCTTGAAGTATCCGGAAGTCATAATATTTTGTTCGAAATTTAAAGAATTCAAGTCGCCGGCAAAGAAATCCACTTAATTGCAAGCTGACTTAATAGAACTCCAAGATAAAATTAAACTTTCTTTTAGTAGAAAGTAATTTCTTTTTTTTAATTTCGCAGTTGGGATAAACTTATCTTTCTTTTTGGAAATAAAATTCTGTTTTGGTTGACAATTAGACTATTTTGTTGACTTTCACAGACGGCATACTTCTACAGTTTGGTGTGTTGAAAATAGTCTGGATGTAAACATGAGGATAGACAGGCGGGATGCCCACAGTATCGAGGCTTTATGGCCTGCATGTGTACTCTTTGATCTAGAAATACCCTGAGCTTGAGCACGTTTAGAAAAAATTCTTGCGCTTCCCCAACAACTGCAAAAACAACCCACGGCTACCGAAAAAGAAGCGAAAATAAGGCCAATCGCGGAAAACAGGCATGCGCTGAATGATGGTTGTGATGTAAGGTAAAGAAGAAACATTCACATGCAGGTTTCTCCTAAGCCCCAAGCTCTAACTGAAATGAATGCTTCCCTTAGTGAGGTTGTCTCAGAGGAGTTCGATGTCTAGACCTTCATTTGTTCAGTTTATGGTGTGGCGGGAGCTTAGGTTGATTCAATTCGGAGTCTAAAACCGAAGTTGTATTAAAAGACCATAACATGCTTATGTTAACTTAAAAAGAAGTTTGGCTCAGCAAGACAGAATGCCCCCCGTGTTGACAAGTCAAAGCTACTTACAATCACCTTGCACTTTGTTGACAAATTACGGGTGTTATCTCATGCAAGGCGGAAAATAAAGAAGAGGCAAGGGTTGCTTAGGGAGAGCGAACAGTTTGTCGCTAAACCTAGTGCATCCCTTAATTGACTTCCTCTTTCTGTCAAAATTCTCCCAGCTCCAACCCGGTAGAAATTCTTCTCAGAGTAGCTTACAAGGTCCAATTATAATTAAGGGATAATACTGAGAATATCATCCGCGTTGATTTTTCCAACTATTCTGAACGATAGAATTGTTCAGACAATTGGTCCTGTGGGAGGAGAGGTGTACAAACAAATCGTGTCGAAAAAAGGTGAGTAAGCCACCAAGATTAAACAGTATAAAACATTCTTTGTGGTCACAGCCATTTCAAACTTTACTCAGGCACTTATAGACCCTAGAATGTTAAGTCTCATTGTCCAAAAAGGTATCCATGGAATGCCCAGATCTGGTGTCCGATAAGCTGTATGTTAGCGGAAACCATATCTACTCGCAATTAATTTAGTTGCTTAATGACAGATTTAGAGATCACAACACTTTCTGGAAGGACAATGCTGTGATATGCGATACCCTGACAGGTGAGAAACATAAACGCCATAAACTTAGCTCCATACCTACGCAAAATGATACGCCAGAGAACAGATCTGGTCCGTATGCCCGGTTGACCCAGGATAATGCATACCACCACTCCCAATGGATTTTCCTCTTGTGGTGCCTGATGATGTCCAGAAACGAATGCGTGACATCTTGCAGCCTCATGATACATTATAGAACACGATATCAAGATATGAAACCCACGACCTTTTCGGTAAACCCCGCTGCTCTATCTTGATGTAGAGAAGAAGATAGTTAATGGGCAACTGCGGAAAGTGCTTGTTCACGGTATTATTTGGCCCACCACCTGGCCTTGAAGAGAATCGATAATGATCTACATCATGCGTAGCGGTGAATACCATTTCTGCGTCGATTTTCGTTACATTCACGACCGGACTGTGGATTCACTAAACTGCCTACCGCATTTCCACGAGTTTCTGAAGGTTCTACGATAGGCGTTGATCTCCACAATCATCCTCATAAAAAGTAAATATTGGCAAGTCCCGATGGCTTCTGAAACCAGAAACTTCCAGAACCTCCTGTGTCACATCTTGGCCGGGGGTACTAGTGAAAGTTCATCATTGTGTACCTGGACGACAATATTGTTTTTTTTCGAGGCTTGGGATAACTACATATACGATTATGGACTCGTGCATGAGCTGCTTTATACTTACAGCCTGATCTGCTTTCCAGATAAGTGTAATTTTGGCTAAGACTTTCTACCTTACATTGGCCACGTGTTTACTGCTCACGGAAATCATTCATAGCCCTGTCTTTTGCAGGCCATCCTGACCGCCGAGCCATCAGAAAACCGGAAGTTTCTCGCCTAATTCCTAGCAGTCTAACATTTTTGTAATGCAACCTTAAGTACTCAAAACTAACCACGCTCTTGATAGATCTTCTCTATACAAAAAGGCCCAATTGAGGGACCTTGAATATCGAGAAAGCATTCAAGAGGTTGGAGGAAACCTTTCTTATCCCTATTCCTTAAAATCGACCGGACCCAGCCCTCGTTGTACCTAAAATTATTCAAAGGAGAGAAAAAAGTCTAAAAATGTCAGATAGTAGAAAGCGTCAGTAATTTTTCATTTGTCTGTTTATTGAATTAAATAATGAATAAGTAGTTATTCCGAAAAGCTTGAAAGTTATAATATTATAAAAGAATGTTTCAAATTTTAAATCCAAAAAATAATTTTTCAAACTATTAAGTGTATTTAATTTGAGGGTGAGCCCATACCTTCCCGTTAAAAATCCGACTGATCTAGCCGGTGCACAGTGGATTCAAAATCCCAAATTTCCGGTCAAAACCTCGAAAAACGGCAGTTACCGATCGAGATGAAATTCACTGTACTCGCTCAAAGTCAAACGTTCCGCGCCGAACGCTCGTAACGCAGCTGAATAGTCTCGCGTGTCCGAGTGGAATGTAAGCGTCGACAAAAGGCAGTTGCAACTTAATAAGTATATCCGGACCAAATGGATTTTAATCGTAAAGGCATGAAGAATATTTCTGTACTAGTTTGACGGGAATAAAAATCCAACTTTTAATTGAAAAAAAATTATAATTTACTTTCTGGTTCACTTTTCTGGTTGTGAAATGCGGGCGGATCCGTATTAATCGCAAATATTTTTCGAATTATATTTTTTGTAAAACGCATATTCTGGATTCTATTGAAATAATTCCTCACTAATTTCGCATTCATTACGGAAAAAATTAAATAGAGTTTAGAAAAGAATAGTAATTAGAATAAAACCCTAATTGCGTCTGGCAAATTGTTATTTTCGAAAAGCTTACAAACGTTTTTAAAATTACAGATATATTATAGTATTACATGTACCAATAGCATTAAGGGTGATCATCAAGACAAGGACCAGAGAATAAACGATCTCCATGTTTGCACAATTATGGGAGAAACTGAATAATGCGTTAATAAAGAATTTGGTTAACAGAGCACTAATGAATATTCCAACGCTTTATTACATTATATATGTTATCTTGATTAATTTTCTCATAGTTTCCAGGCATCAAGCTTGACCTTCTAAAATAATCTTATTTATACTTGCTGAATCAGTCTAAGTAAAGAAATTTGTCTACCTTAACCAAGCTGGTACGTGAAAACATTTAAAAATAATGAGGGCAAGAAATATTTATTTATTAATAATATAATATAATATAATATAAAAATATAATAATTTTTTCTTGTAGTTTGATTAAATGGTTATATTTTATAAGGTACCTCTAAGTGAGATAAAAAAAAGTTTCCATTTAAAATATTTGTTTCAGCTTAGCAGTTATGGTTATTGTTGGCATTTTTAAAAACAGAGAACATTAATTTTCATGAAAAAATGTCGAAACATAGGCAAATATGATATATGAAAGAAATAGTGTCTGTCAATGAACTTTAGATTCTTAACGCTCTTTTCTAATGGTTTTACCCTTGTCGTTTAAATGATAAAATTTTAATTAAACAAAGTTTATTTTCTTGAAAAAAATTATCTAAAACTTTACCGTATCCATCTTTTAAAAATTATGTGTTCCCTGTCTAAACTAATTAACAAATCATTTTAAATACAAAAAAATAAATAATAATTATGTTTAACGTTAATTAATTAATTTGCAGCAATTTAATGCGCGCTCGGTCTTTCTATTTACTACACATTTGTGTGCAAGTCTTTTAAAATTAAAGGTCAAAGCATCGACAACTTTCGTTTGGTGATTGTAAATTCTCTTTTGTTAAAGCTCCTTCGGCTTTAACGATCACATTTTCATCACGTGTCTTATGCTTCGCACTTGATTTGGTCATAAATACGAAGTTTTCTTCATTATGTTCAACTCTATTGTATCAAATGTATATTATATTTATTTCTGTATCTCGGTCTGGGACTTTTTAATCAGATATTGCCAAATGAAGTACAAATCTGCTTTTTAATGCTTTATTTAATATTTTTTCTCTTATTTTACATTAAATTTTATTCTTAGTCAATAAATTCATATAAATAAAAATTATTATTAAATATTTTACTGCAACTTGTGTCATTTTTCCATAAATCTGAATTGTTTATATTCAATGTAGATGTAATTTAGGCGAAAAATGTTGTTAAATAAAATATTATTGTATTTTGTGTCCTTTGTCCAAAAAGGTTACTTTTTCACATCTAATATATTCTTATAACCAGAGTTTATAACAAACTTGTAGATATTTTTGGTTAAAAAACTTTTGTCTATTTTTTTCATAGCTGGTGTAGTTTGTCCTATAGCAATTTTAGTTAATTTTTTTTCTGTATCTTGCATAGATTGGCTGCAAAATGGAATTTTTCATTATTTTATGTATGATTAAAATTTCAATTTTCAACTTTTCAAACAAATTAATAAATTTATCATGATAATCTTGTCAGGCTTTAAAAAACTAACGTTTTTATTCTTTTGACTTTTTCATATAATGCCTTGTTTGGCTTATAATGTTCATTTTAGTTTTTTTGCCTGGATTAAAAAAATTTATCGAAAAAAGTCATTAGGATAAATTGTTCGAGTTTTCGAGTATTATAAATAGCCTTATGTGGACAGTTTAAACCTTAAAAAAATAGCCTCAAATATTTTGAAAATGTGCTCAATCCTTTTTTCTGACTCTTACATAAAACCAGTACTTTTTTATTAGGATGAGAATGTTATATTTTTTTTCAATAATTAAAATTTTTACCGCGCTCCGCGCATAAATCATGATTTTCCATCAATCTTTGCCTGAGAAGGGCTCTTTTCCACATCCGAAGCGTGTAGAGCAATTTGAGAAAATGCAGGAAAGAAAAATAACAGAGAGGCCAAAGAATAATTTTATTTTGTTTTCAAAAAATTACAGAAACAATTTAAACTGTGAAAAGACTTTATTCAATATAAAACTAAGCAAATTTCAAGACAATTTGTTTAATTTTTGAGAAGTTTTTAAAACTTCTGTGAAGAATTCGAATAATTTTAGGAAATATTTAGAAGTCTTGAACACATTTCAGGAATAATTGTAAATTTAAAAAAATTTTCAACAATTTAAAGCTAAAAAAAGGTTTTCTGTCAGAAGAACAAGAAGAATAAGATTTCCAACAACCAGGAGCATGACAAATAGGATCGCCATTAGGTAAGCAGTCGAAGTGTGAATTTAACTTAAACAGGAGATTTTCATTTTTTCTTCCGGCATATTTTTCTATTTGATATAGATAATTACCTAACTAAATTTCTAAACTTGATGTATTAACCAGAAATATCTAATAAAGTAATCATATTTGCTTAGGAATTCTAAAGAATTCTAGAGTAAGTTCAGTCTAATGTTCCTTTTTAAGTTTTCGTACCGATGGAGGTCTAAAGATAACATATTACCTCCGTCAGGCACAAAAATGACCCTTTGCATTAATATTCTTCCTATTTATACGTTTTGTAGTCCTGTGGCTCAAAACATTTTCCCTTGATAGAAGTTTTCATAAAACAGGGATGGTCACGGACTCAACTTTTGGTCTCTTTCTTTGAGCGCTTCTCCGAGCTTATGCCATCCTCCCATCCTCTCGGCCTTGCGCGGTCTTAAGGTGGTCGCACAAAAAAATTCTTTGCAGTGCACTGGAGACGTCTCACGGACGTGCCGTCCTTGTACGAATTCATAAAGTCAACCAATCGCGTGCAACCTGCCGTGCTGCTGCTATCCGTGGGGGTAATTGCTCAAGGTCATTGCGAGCTGGAGACGTCTAACTGACGTGCCGTCCGTGCGAGAATTTTATTTTCACTGGCAAACGGGGGTGAATTTAATAGGAATATCTCTAAGAAAACAATTTTATTAAAGAAAAATATTGTTTATAAAAATAAAAAAGTATAATTTTTACATAAATTTCTTAAAATAAAAAATTATCAACGAAATTTGTAGAACATTTTTTAAAGAATACAATTATTGCCCCGGAAGCTAGGATGAAAAAATTAATATTAAAAAAATGAAAGTTGTTCTAAATTGAGCTATTTTTGATAGTAAACAATTCGAAAATGAATTGTCACAATTTTCATAGTGATAAATTAAAACTCTGAAAGTTACAATCATAAGTACGCATAATGGGAGACAAAGACGAACGAGACATGAATGATTTCTTGACTTGAATCGGGAGGAACTTACTTGACAAACTGGCGATTCATGGAATGTAAAAGAAAGGTCCCTTACCCGTCTTGCGAGAAGGACTCATTAGATATGAACACAAATTTCTGTGGCGAAATCGACCCCGCTGTGGAATACTTAGAGTTACACGAAGTAAGAGGCAATAGGCAAGACCCGGAAACAGACACCCATGAGACTCTTTTTGAGCCAGCCGAAAATATCATGGGTACAGGAGACGAAAATTCTCCAGATAAAAAATTCTCAAAGCCAAAGAAAATAAATAATGTTGATAACACAATTGATCTTGAGAAATGTCGTACGAACGAAACTACCGCCGGGAAGTTAAACTCTTTAGGAGGTGTGATTCCAAAATATAATAGACAAATGCGAAAACCTGTTGACGGATCTCAAGCCTCTTTTAGGCACAACTTCGACATCGATCCCAAAAATAAAAACAGTCTTTATGATCGAGATATTTACGACCGTCGTGTTTATTGTGATGACTAGTATAAGTATAATCACCACGATGATTATATTGAAGATTGAACCTATAGAGATGATCGTTTATATTATCGAAGTAGTTGCAATAACTTCCACCCTCCCTGAGATTATTTAGTAACCGCGATAATTGTCCTAACAAACAGGATTATTTCTCCAATAATCAGAAGGATTACTACGACAATCGTGATAATTATAACCTCAATAGCCGCAATTATTATCCTTTTAACCGATTTAGAATCCTTAAAGCCGCGATGATTCCCTTCGGGATCGAGATGGTTATCGTTTTCGTAAGTCAACTCTTCCTCATAACCGTAAGGCGCCCATACTTTACAGAGATCCTCACCCTATTATTCACGAACTTCCACCTAGTCCTGGAAATTTCAATTAATATGGAAGACTCCCTAGTTACGAAAATAGCACAAGGAGAGTATACAATAATATACAAAGCTCCTTTAATTATGAAAATAGACCTAAATTCTCTAAATGAAATTTCGATGATTTACTAAAATCGCAGAATCCTAGACATAGCAACCTTTAAGTTTACCCTGATAATAAACCAAAATATTATGCATTGGATTTTGATGCTAGGCTTCCCCTGAACATCACGGCTATCAATCCTAACCGATCTCAAGTTAGTTTGCATTCCGCCCCAGAAATTTTAACTTCTGATAATACTCAGCGTTATCAAAGAGATAGCTTTCCACGCTATTCCTTAGAGGCTACGTATGATATTATGAGGAAATAGAATCTTTAATTTTCCGCATTGCGTACTGAAGACCCTGATACGTCTCTGAACCGAATTGCAAAAGTTTGTGCCATGGTCCCAGTAAACAACCAGGATTTATTTTTCCTTCTTTAATATTTTTCAAGATGTAGCTGGAAGGTGTAACGATGGTCACAAAAGCAAATGATTCACTTTTGTACAATTTTATACCGTTTGTAGCGATAGGTTTAGTGACCCTGATTTTCAATTTGAATTTACTGAGGACATACATCGACGAACTCAGGGCGAACATGTAGCAGTTTCCGATAATTTAACGTGCATGCTGGCAATGTTTGATTAATTGCCCCCTAGGCTTTCTGAATATGATGAAGTAACCTGTTACCTTGTTTAAATCTTGCCATATAAAGATCTACTATTCAAAATTGCGCTCATTTAGAAAGAGTAGCTCTCGCGTCAGAAAAGGGCGTAGAGTAGCTAAGAGCTTTCGACTTCCTCCTGAACCTGATGTTTTATTGTTACCAAATTTATCATACCAGGAACCCAGTGATAGGTAACACGGTACTCATAAAGTATCTATGACATTGTTGGATAAAGATCTGGTAAATGATTTGGATGAACAGGTTGATAATCTATATTTTGCTAAGGCTGATTGCCCATATAGGACCCCTAAACCTAAGCCTAATGACAATTCTGACCCGAAACCTAAGCGAAACCCTTCTTCCAACCCAAACCGCAACAATAAGGCTAAAAGGAATAACCGACATCACAAAAATCCCAATATTAATAATTCCAATGCAGATAATAAAAACCTAGTATTTAAATCTAATCCATTTTCACGATTAACTTCTTAAAAACTTAATGCTTCGCTAGGCCGAATACCAATTTGTTGGAACTGTGTGTTTAGGTGTGGTGAAAAGGATGTGGTTAGGACTTCCTGTGACAGATGTTCGGGAAACGAGTCAAGGTGTCGTTGAGTGGACCCGTGTCCTCGCCTGATTCAGATAAAATAAAATCGAATTTAATAACATTTTATGAACCCTCTGGCGCTTCTGATGTTGCTAGAATTCCTATTGTCCTTCTAATTCGGTTGCTTCTATTACTGAAAATAATAATGTTTTTAATATTCATGATAAAAACTCTTTAAAACGAAATACAGATTTCAATTTATTTGTGTACACCACCCTGACAATCCCGTCCCTAGTGGTAATCAAGAACTACCTAGCGACCCCTATCAAAGAAAATTAACAATAATAATGGGTTGGTTCAAATCGCGAAAGGTAGTATTGAGGTAGTTTTTGTAAAAATAATGGCAACGATAGAATTAAAAAAAGCTAGGTTGATACCGTTATGTGTGATGAAATCTTTGCTACTTGCGATTGCAACAGGCCTAGTCTTTATGAAATACTTTGAAATTCAGGTCGATTCTGTAGAACAGAATATACGTGAAAACTGTTTCGGTTCAAATAATTTAACCTCAGACCAGGTAATAATACTCAAAAACTTTTTAAAATATAAATTGCGAGAGGTTTCTGAAAAACCGGGGTTAACACATTAAACCGAACATTCTATCAATGTGGGTGGAAAATTCATTAAAAGTTAAAATCGCTGATGTCGATCAAATGCTAGCCGATGACATCATAGAACTTTTGAAAAGCGATTGGTCGCTCTTTTTTAGATTTTCGTAAGCATGACAGTACCAGGTCACGGGTTTTTAATTTAAAAGAATGCCCTTTGGATTTACGAATGCTTCAGCGAATTTGCAGAGGTTATTGCACTGTTAAATATGCCTAGAAATGGATCCACATTACTTTGCCTATCTAGATGACATAATAATACTAACGAAAAAGTTCGAGGACAATTTGTAGTGGAAGTCCAGGGTACTTAATAAAATTTAAAACCCTGAACTTAAAATCAATCCTGATAAATGCGAATTTTGAGTATCACAGGTCCAATATCTCGGTTTCCTCGTTATCCAAAGAGGATTGCAAGTAGACAATATTAAAGGGGCTCCTTTTTCTAGAATACCCTGCTCCCCATAATTTGAAAGGTTAACGATGTTTTCTAAGAATGACCTGTTGGTATCGAAGATTCATTTGAATTACGCTACGTTAGTATCATCCCAAACGAATTTACTTCGAAGGAAGAAAAATTGGATTAGGCAAAAGGACCAACAATCGGCCTTTAAAGAAATAAGAGCTTCATGGTTTTTTAATCAAATTTCTTGCTGTTTCTAATTTTCCCGAAACATCCTTAATTGGAAAATAGCGTAAAACGGTCCTTGAAGAAGCTGACGAGGATCCCCTAGCAGGCCATGCAGGAACACAAAAACGTACATGCGAATTTCTACGGATTATTTCTGGCCAGGTTGTTACAGAGACGTGGCTGATTATGTCCACAAGTGTGAAATTTGCCAGACATGCAAAGTAGACGGAAAACCACATCACGGATTTATGGGACAGCGCATAGTCGAACAGCTTGGATAGTCGTAGCCGCAGATGGCATGGGACCGTTTCCCAACAGTAAGACAGGATTTAAGAATGTGCTCATAATCCAAAACCTGTTCACTAAGTGGATAGAATGTGTCTCCTTAAGACTTGCGACCGTAAACGAATTCGAGGCTGCTTTGAAGATCTTGTCATCTTGTCTAGATCTTTGGCCCAGGAATTTAATATCTACCATTCGACCACACCCCTTCAACTTCCCCAAGCCAATCCTGTCGAACGCGTGAACAGGGTACTTAAACTAATGATAATATCCTTCATCGATAATGACCATCACGCTTAGGCTGATCTTGTATCATAGTTCCTCTTTCCTTATAATATAAGAATTATGCAAGGAGCGAATGGTGAAGTTGCAGGTATTGCAAGATTGGATTATTAAAAATTTAGATAGTGCTTTTCAAAAGCAATCTAGTTATTATAATCTTCGTCGTCGTAAACTTCGTTTCTCACGTGGAGATCTTGTTTTAACCCGTAGCCGAATGCCCTTCTCCAAAAGTAAACAAATCTCCAAAACAATTTACGAAATTATTGTCATTTTCCATAAAAGAAGAGGAAAGTCCATATTTAAGGCCAAAAGTCATATTTAATTTATGACTTTGAACCCGGTTCTGATTCCGAGGTACAATAGTTAATTTCGCTTTATTTCCGAAGTTTTCCAGGAGCGTGATAAGTTCATCGAAAAGTAATTTACCACTATGGCTAAAAATAATGAAGAAGTTACGAAACTTGAAGCAGAATTAGCCAAAGAAAAATTCCCGGCACCTGATCAAATACCGCTGACGGAGCAAGATAGAGACTTTATAAGTTTGAGCTTGGTTGGTAATACGTCTAAACATATATGGGTATTCTCGATAAACTCTTCGAGAAGTACCCTGATATGTTGCCAGCCTTCAAAGAAGCGTCAGTCAAGTAAAAGGTATGGGAATCCCAATTTGTTCAACCCACTTATATGATAGCCAGAACGGAGGAAAAACTCCTAGCCCACTATAAAGAGAGGTGTAACCTCATTCCAGCCCCTCCCGTAGTGCCTACAGCAGACGCTTCGACCAAAGTCTCTACTCAATATTGCACTAGGAGTGTTGAAGTCCAGGTAGGATCTAGTCGTTCCGCTACTTATGACTGGACCTACCACTGGAGATGAAGAGAAGAGATCGAACAAATATCTTACTATCGACCATCCTATCTTAAAACCCTACTTTTTAAGGCCGCGAGTAGCTACTATGATCTAGAAAAACTATCAACTACAAGAAAGGATATCGAGGGAAGAGCACGCAAAACGAAATCCTGAAACTAAGAGAGGTTCAAGTTAAAAAACTCCCCCGAAGAGAAAGGAAATCCCTACCATCACTCCTGAAACGCTGTTGGAACTGTAACAGTCCGCTACATGGCTACCTTAGATGTAACATACATCTTGGACACTTTTAACACTACTGTAGTTGGAACTGTGTGTTTAGGTGTGGTGAAAAGGATGTGGTTAGGACTTCAATTACAAATTTATCTGAATCAGGCGAGGGCACGGGTCCACTCAACGACACCTTGACTCGTTTCCCGAACATCTGTCACAGTTCCAACAACACTGTCATTTACAAATGACAATAGGTAACTATTGTCGAATGCCCCTACTGTTCTGCAAAATGGAAACCATTTCAATTACGCAACGTCCCAGAATCACGTAAATTATGAAATTCCGCGGATTGAACTCAAGTTTATTCTCATTAGCTGAATCCTTAGATCCGATGTTTTCACTTACAATCTAAAGCGGGCAAACTCAAATTCTGCCATCGCAGAGATCCGATAAGAATTTTGGTTGACGCCAGGAGGCGTTCCAAAATTATTGATTTCACTATTCCACCTGCATTCTACGTTGATTTTTCTGGTTAGAGAAGGATTCGTCGTTAAGCATCTTTTTAAATATGTCTTATAAATTTTAACAAAAAACTATTATAGTAAAAATACCCTAAAATAACAAAAATCAGCAAGCTTTTGATTCTTATCGCTTTCTTCTTATCGCATACTTCTTATCGTTCTTATGATAAGGACAACTAAAACTTTACCGTATCAAAATTTTAGAAATTTTGTTCATGCCCAAAATAGTTAGAAGACATTTTTAAAAAGAGAAAGAAATGTTAACAAATAGTAATGTTTGACATTAATCATTGAATTATTAACAATTAGTTGAATAATTTTTTGTACATTTTGTAAGAAGCAAAAAGAAAAGAAGTTTAATCAATAATAAAAGTTGTTCCATTTACAGTAAATGGTACATTTCTAAGGCTGTAGCAAATTTTTAAAAGATTTTTTTATTATATTTAATTACCAAAA
>JAAAKG020142422.1:1247-11613 GCA_010014905.2 Druon quercuslanigerum
CGAGAGGCTCCCCCCTCCTCGTGCCCCCCCCCCCCCCCCTTTCTTAGGTTTCTTATTAATTGCTTTTGTCTTCGGTTACACAAGCTGACAAAAATGACATCTTTTTTATACCCAAAGACCGGATCATGGGACTCCGAAGGATTTTAGTATCCTAAAACCGAATCCGTTATCCAAAGTTTTCCTATACGTCAGATTTTTTAGATATCCCTACCGATAGAAATCTCAGAGTATTCTTAGGCGAAATAGACTGGCTCGTTCGAGGCTATCTATGAGATTTGTGTTCTTTTTAAGGTCATTTTAAGAATGATGCGGCAGTAATATAACGGTCCCACTGTATTCGTCACGTACCGGGTGGGTAGAGTTGATAACAGTAGTTGGCCGTCACCAACCCGACTCCCTTTTAAATTTTTATTCAAATTATTAACGATATACGTTATATTTTTTCCAATACTAAAAATTTTTAAAAAGTTAGATATCTGAAATAATCGAAACCCGTCGACTCAGAATTATTATGTTTTAGGCTGTTAACTTTGAAATTAAAAAAATATATTTCTTAATTTTAATCCGAAAGCTTAACAAAGGACCCTTGAGTGTCGGCTACTCTATTGAAATAGCCTCTGCAAGAATGGCTATTTTTAGCTATATTTGAGGCAATATCTTTGTAAAACAGAATCAGTGAAATTCGCACTAAATCATCGGTAGTTCAGGTTTTCACTGAAAAATCAGTGATTTTTTCCCTGTCACTGGTCAATTTCAGTGAAAATAGAAATAAATCAATGACCACGAAATGACTTATGCATTCAATGCTTCTTTTCACTGATTAATTCAGTAGCAAAGTTGTTACAAAAAGAAACGACATCTGGTGTCGAAAACCACATTGAATTTGCGTTTTTATGAAACATCACCTCCGTAAATGGTATCCAAAAATTATAGTATTTTATTAAAATTATAATTTACTTGTGTATGATATTTAATCCAAAAAATTTGAAATGTATATAGAAAACAATAAGTATCCTATGGGCGCATGCGCTTGACGTCACTTGAAAGTTGCCGAAAGAAAAGAAACGTGCTTCGTTTCGTCACTTTCGTCTGGCGTCATATTGAAACGTGATTTATAATTATTAACACATAGTGCTAATAATTCTGAAATAATTGTGTTGAATTTGTCGAGACAGCTAATTTCTATGTGCGCGTTATATTTATTTGTTTTTAAAGGTGAGTATGTAAATCCTATTTAAAAAGCCACCTAACCTCACTTACGGAATGCATGTAAAAGCCTGTACACTTTTAACATTTCTTTTACAGAATAATTATTATAACAATCCTCCCAAAAATTTATTATTAAAAAATGGCCTCGTTAAAGGAACTTAATTTATTGGAATTGAAGGAAACATTGATTTCAATTGGCATTGACGATGACACAATCTCAAAACTGGAAGGTACGGTTTTGAATTTGAATTTTATTTTGATATTTAAGAACTTTCAAAATAATACCATTGTTTAAGGGCTTGTTCTATCAACCTCAAACTTTTTTTAGATGACATGTTTGAGGTTGATATAGCATTCTCCTAACTGTATAAGGTTTGGTTTTTAAAAAATTTGATCTTTGCATATTGCTCTTACCAAACAACGAAAAAGTGTGAAATTTTAATGTTTTTTTACTTTGTTGTAAAATTAAGAGACCGAATTTTGAGGTTAAGATTAGAGTTCTTTATATTACTGAAAACGTACTCAAACAAAACATTTTTGGGCGTTATGATTAAAGTAATTGTACCAACTCTATTATTTTTTAACATACAGGTTATGATTTTTACAGCTTAGGGTGATTAATTTTGAGAATGAACTTAGAGGGTTAGGTGGATGAAACTTTTTTTGCCTCTTTCAACATTAAATGAAAGCATTTAAAAGAATAACGTTTTATGTCTCGAAGTTAGGGGATTTATAATGATTTTTTTGTACTTAGGGGATGATTTGGGGATGATCCTAGTGTTTTAGGGAGTTGAAACTTTCTCGTGTTTCTTTGGATATCGAATGGAACCATTTAGAAGAATAAAATTTTAGGTCTCGTGCTTTTTACACAAAAATAATTTGTCGTTTACGTAAACGTTTTAAACTTCAGATTCGTAATATTTATTCCACTGATTTCGGAGAACGAAATTTTTAAGAATAATTTTTATACCAAATACAAATAAATAACTCGACATTGACCTTGCAAACTTGGAAGATGACTGAATTTTTGAACTTATTCCATGAATCTTGTGGAGCCTCCGGAACTTGCTTTTCCATCTGAAGTCCTTAGAATTGTGCAGTACCATCGGAAATTATGAGACCACCTCTTTTTAAATCTTTTTTTGAAATGCCTCAATCTTGTTATTCTAAAAATGTATCAAGCATGGTTATGAATTGAAAAAATGTATAATATTTAAATTGATCGAATGTTTTCAGCTATCCGAAACTGGGCACTCTTAAAGTTTATATATTTCGTTGCAGACATACTTGCTGATTGATGGAATACACTGACTAAAATGGAAGTGCATGAAGTATTTGGCAAATAAGTTTTGCAGGATTTGCCTCATTTCCCGAGAGCAGCTACTTGCTGGAGACCTAAAAGCACGAGAAAAACGAATCGAAGAAATATTTAGTCATCACATTGACATACTTAAAAATGCTGGAACGGATGTTGCGATTCGAAATATCAGAACGGCAACTGGCATTTCTGATGATTGTGTTTTAAATTTCTCGAGGTATTTTCGCATTTCGCGTAACAAAATTTTTGATATTATGGACGACTTCCAATGTGGAATAATACCTATGGTTCTGAAACTGGTAATACATCACTATGCATATAAGGCGCATTTATTTAATTTGCCATATTTGAATAGCCGAATCGCATCATTTCAATATGGCTTCAGAGAAAAAAAACGAGCCTTCACCAAACTTCACTGACGTTAATACTCTGAACATCAATGATGATAGCTTTAGTCAAAAAGCAATGCAGACGTAGCGTTTGGTCCGAGTTTCCCCATTTTTGTTAACTGAGAAAGTGCTTAAGGGGGATAACCACATGCAGTTAATTCTTTTGTTGCTTCGTATTATCGAAATAGTATTCGCTCCGAAATTAAGGAGAAGCATCCTCCCATATTTGTGCTATTTAATCAATGACTTTTTTGAGGTATTTAAAAAACTGTACCCTGATGTAAACTTTATAAACAAGTTCTATCATATTTTTCACTACCTAGACTGTATCTGGTGGATGGGACCCCTAACTCTTTTTTGGTGCATGAGATTTGAAGCGAAACATGACCAAATAAAGGAACGAGCTCAAGGTGTACACAATTTTAGAAATTGTCCAAAAACCCTTCTTCGTGTTTGCCAATGTACGCAGAATGCACAATAAGGAGGAAAGAATTTAAAAATATATTCAGTCATTGCTCAGGGGGGGGGGGTAAAAATGTACAAGTGGAAGACACATTGAGTAGACAAGACTTACTCGATTTTGGCTACGGGAACACAGACTTCGTATTTCGCACTAGGTCGGTTAAAGTTAATGGGTCAGAATACAGAAACGAGCTTCTTGTTTGCCTAGATGCTGAAGGGTCAGAAGACTTAAATCTCTCACATTTTGGAGTAATCAAGGAAATACTGATTTTGCAACAAAAAAATGTTTACCTTCAATGTTCTTGCTATGAAACTTTACGTTTCAACCCTGATTTAAATGCGTACTCAATTTGACTTGGGAGTCACAACTGCTCCTATGTGTTTCCTTTTAACATTAAACCTCCCTTACTATAAATCCTTATCGATACGGTCAGTATCAACATCAGATGAACTATTCGTGAGCTTGCATCACATAATTGAGGCGTCGGATGCAAAAAGGAGATATAGAATTATTTTGCTGGAGTGGGGAGATCCCTAACTAAAACTTATTAGCAATATGTATTCTCATATTCTGCGACCGATGGCGTTAGCACAACATCAAAATGTTTATTTAAAAAATTGTTAATAATTTTTTTCCAAGACGGTGAATAATTCGTGCACAAACAACATTTATCGTTTCGGGAGTCGAGCAAATTTTAAGCAAGCGAAAACTGTCAGCGAGAAACTTGGTCAGAAAGGTTCAAGGATGTTTTCTGGAAAGTTTCAGCTCAATTGGAGTAGTAGTTGACGATCAGTTGATGTTTTAATTTGCTGGCGCGATAGATTTTCTCCTGCGTAAATTACTCCTTGACCAATAAGCCGCCCCAGCGTTAGGTGCAACTGTGCCTCACAGCCCGTCAAGACTTTGTGTCGACGCTTTGTGACCCCCTGAACCCAAAAACATGATGTTATTAACACTGTTTTTTGACAGTAATTTCTTTAACTACGATTTTTAACTTTAGCTATTTCAAAAAGGGAGTTAAATGCGCCTTGGCAAAAGCGATAGTTCGCGAATTTCCTTGTTTTAGAGATGATTCTACCTTTGCCGGAAATGTAAGTTCTTTTAAGAAGTTTCTAGAAGTAGAATAGTCTTTCTATTAATAGACATTTAAGTTTCAAAAACGATTGCAACATTTTATTATTCTCGACTATATGATGGGTTTTGCTTCTAGGAACACTTGTTTTATATCAAAACCAGCAAGAGCTTTATTGAAAATAGACTTTGAATGCCAGAAAATCTCTACCACCCGAGCAAAAACGATACTCCACACAGAAAATTAAGGCAGATTTGGAAAAAAATAAAGTACATGTTGTCCGAAAGAGTATTACGAATTTAAGCGATGAAGATTTGGAAGAGATAGTACGTAAAATCAATTTAATTTGTCATATAGAAGACAAAATTATACGTATTAAGCGTTTTCAAAAATCAGTATCAACTTCCATAATTTATTTACATTTTAGATTAGTTGGATGCAGTTCACCAAGCCGCTACCGGACAAGAAAACTGATATCGAGTCGTGCCTCAATAAAACTTTTGAAAATAGACGTGATTGGATAATTAATGATGGCCTTTCAATTAACGAAATTGCAGAGAAATATCCGAGATTATTTGATTACAACCGAATTATGGTAATATTTATAATGTACAACATTCTATATTTTTGAAAAGGAAAAAGTCAAACCATCTAAAAAATGTTCGTTCTATATTATTTATAATTCATTTTTTATGATAGATAAAAAATATGACAAAATATTTAGCGAAGACTTGATCATTAATAGTCGAAATTTTTTGAGTAAATTTCCAGCACGGTATACTTCGAGAATTTTGTTCTACGCTAAGGACAGGAATACGGATCTGTATAAGAAAGCATACATGATAAAAGATGGTAAGCTCCTTTCTTTAAACCATTTTTGAATTTGTGTAAGATTACTAGTAATCATCTCCAAACTTTCTCCACTACAAATGCAAAAGTTGCTCTTCACCGACTCAAGCAACAAAAATTAAAACTGCAAATAAGAGAAAAAAATTGCTACCATCAAACGACGATACAGAAGATGATGCCTCTTCCTTACCAGAAAGCAACTTCGTTTTCTCCAACTCTCACTTAATTAGAATCATAAGGGTGAGCAGTCTTCTACAATTTTATTTGTGTACAATTAATTTATAAATTATTATATAATTATTATATATCTAACAGTATTCTTAACGTAAACTTTTTAATACTCTCAATCGGAAATTTGAAGTTCAAAATTAATATAAACAATTTATATTTTAGGAGGATCAAAAGATGTTCAAGACACGGTAGAGAAAGCTCGTATTGCATAAAAAACGCAAGTCCATTAGTTGCTTTCGACTTGCTTGTCAAACTCCATTACATTACTAACGTGAAGTATGCAGATTAATTGCCATTTTTCTATAATTTAATAGAAACTTATTTCTATAAAATAAAAAACACCACCATGAGCTCCGTGAAATCATTGCACACTTCACTAAAAAACATAAATCTACATATCTCAGATTAAATTATTTATGATACAAATATTATATGTTTTTTTTGCGTTTAGTCGTTTTCACTGAATGATTCACTTTATTTTCACTGATTCTCAGTGACTAACTTCTCACGATTTAAATCAGTGAAAATTGACTGATAATCAGTGAAACTTTACTGATTCAATTTTAGAGAACACGATCAGAAGTTGTTTTTCCTAAAAACTACTAACGTCCTCTTCTAGTATTTATTTTTACCTTTTATTTTCATTTTTAATCATCTGAAACCCATTTTTTCCGAGATATGATATACTAACCATTTATTCGCTTTTTTCACATTCTTTGCTAGTTTCTAATTGTAGAACTAAAATGGTTAATGTCCGATATCTCGGAGAAAAATATCGGTTTGAGATAATCAGTGTTGCCGTTGGACGGGAAATTTCCCGGTTTCCAAGTAGATACTGTCGGCGTCGGGAATATTTCGGGAAATCGACAAATTCCAGAACGAATTGAAACATTCCATGTGTGTGTGGTGGTTGTTATTTTGAACTCCGGAGGGGTATCACAATTCAAATAAGTCCAATAGATGGCGCTCCGACCAGGTAGGCCTGTCTTTGTATTGCAAAGAGACTAAAATTAATTGAAAACTTTATACTTTTTATGAATATAAAATAAAGAAAAATAAGAACAGCTGTAATTAGTATTAAAAAAATGCATGAAAATATGTAATTTAATATTAGGAAAATTAAATATAAAGATTAGTATTTTGAAATCAGTTTGAGTTGTATTGAGATTTCGCTATTGTTTATTTTGCCAATGTAATTAATTATTTTCATAAACAATTGTAAATGTTGCAAATTTTAAACATTGATTGATAATAATGATTAACTAATATAATAGTAATAATAATATGCAAGCATTAATAATTTGCCATAAAATATACTTTTTATTAATTTGTCTAGAGATTTTCGCTCTCTAAAAAATATATATTTATATATAATTTATTTATAGTAAGGGTGGCAACTGTAATGGGGAACCGGAAAATACCTGGGGAAAAAGCAGGAATTGAATTAAGAACCCGGGCATTTACTTCTGATCGTAGCAAAATATAAGTTATCAATATTTGAGTTTTTTTTTTAATTAAAAAGAGAAGAGAGGGGTTCAACTAGTTTTTAGAGTAGAAGTGGTATTTCGAAAAGGAAATATTTCTAAACTATAATATACATTCTTTTTACAATTTTCGTTGAGAATTTACCTTTTTTTTCTTGAAGACGCAAATACTTACGGTTGAAGGCGGAACTCTTCTTTAATATATTATTTTTATTGTTGGAAGATTCATTATAATAATTGAAAATTTCTATCTTTTTAAAAATATGACTAGTTTGTTTAAAATAATTTTTTAAACTAAAAATTTAGCTATTTCCGTGTGGAAAAATTGATGTGTCCCCCATCGAGGGCCCGCATGGATTACCCTCAACCCTTGTGGAATCCATGTGGGCAATCCAGGCCAGGCCCCTCATGGAAACGACTTGCTAATCCATAGGGGCCCCACATGGGCTTCCCTCATGGATTCTTCATGGTTGCCATCATGAAGCCTTCTTGGTTTTTTTTTCAGTGCTGGCGCCTGTAATAGAATATCTCTGGGATAATGACTCTATTTTGTACTGGGCTGTTAGTGTTGGGTCAGCACTGGATGTTGCTACTGGAACACTGTTGCCCCAATAGGAAATTCAAAATAATCGCAGTACTGCGTCAGTGATAACTAGTATCGTACTGCTATACTCTAGCGATAAGACAAAAAAGGTATTTTAAAAACAAATATCAATTTATTGCGTATATTTTGACCTCAAATATTAATAATCCTACTTGGAGGGAATAAATATATTACATTTTTAAATTCGTATATTACAAATAAAATTTCTAACGCTACGGGCTACACAAACTGTTGACAGGAATATCAATAAAATATTTTTTAAATAAATAATTTAAATTGATAACAATTTTTCTTCGCGTAATATTTCGTTTTTTTCCCATTGTAGTCTATTTTACAACTTTTCAAAATAACAGAAAATGTAATTTTTTATGAATATTAAACATTTTTAACTTCGGAACTCAGAAATTTGGACGTGAATATTGAAAATTTCTTAATAACATAAATTTTCTAACTATCGTGTAAGGTTGCGTTTTTTAGGTATTTTCGGGACAGTTGTATTTATAGTTTTTATCAATTTTAGAACGCACAAAGCATACTTTTAAACGTATTTTTTATTTCCATTTTTTAGGATATAACATATTCACCCTTTCTATTTAGAACTTTGAATCATTGATCCGCGTGTGCAACTGATCAGGGCCATCGGCGGGGGCCCTCGTAGAATTTCCACGCGTGGAATATCTATGTGGGCCCTCACAGGGGGCCCTCATCCTAAGAGGGCTCAGAGGGGCTTTTTCCACACGGGTTCCAGTAGAAAATATAACTAATTCGGGTGGAAAATTGACATTTTCTAGTTCAAAGTGCAACAAATTTGGATGTAAATTTGAGTCTTTAATTTGAAAATTCATTTTTTTCGTTGACATTTCACGTATGTTGTATGATATATTTGCTGTTACTGTCTGACGTGCAGCCAGGAGCTACACATTTCTATCCCATGATTCCGCACTAAGAATTTTAAAAACTTTCAACACAATAAATAATTTACTCAGCTACAAGTTCTTATAATTTAAATTGTCAATTTTACACATTTTTTCCCATAGAAATTACTTTTAATAGGATATTTACCGTTATTGCACTCTCTTTATTTAAATTTCGGAAAAATGAACTTTTAAACAGTCAAAATTTAAGATGTTTATTAAATGAGATTAATATCTAATTTAAAATCTTTTTTTAACGTGGTTGTCCAAATGTAGTCGTTAGATTCTTGATTTTATTTTCAGGAATTCTTCACACTTTAAACTGTTACGAATTTTTACTTGAAACAGGGATTTATAAACTGTTTTCTTCTAAATCCCAGTTTTTATTCTTCAAAAAAATTCCCGTTTTATGTCGAAAATTCTCATTTTCTAATATCTTCTAAGTTTGTTTATTAAACAAAATTAGTTTACGGGTATTTTTATTTGATTTATTTTAGGGTTTTTTTATTTAATAAAGATGTTCAAAACTATGATGTTCGATAATTTCAACTGATTTTACAGTAATAAAAAAAATTTAGTCGAAAATATTATAAAAGATGTTCTTTTGTAATTAAGGTTTATTTAATAGCTCTAAAATTTTCGGGAAACTTTCGAATTTGTCCGGGTAAATTTTGTTCCGCCGCTAGAGTGCGCCGGAACATTGCGTGGTGCCCCTGCGGAAATACTGGAGATGATTGAATGTGAAAAGTAGAAAGAAGTATTAAAAGATTACGTAAGCAGTTTATGGGGAAACAATTGATGATCGTGTTATATTGCCTCAAATATAGCTTAAAATAGCCATTTTCGCACTTTTAAGTAAGGACATCGCAAAAATCTGACTTATAGGAAAAATTTGGATAACGGATTCGGTTTTAGGGTACCAAAATCTTTCAGGCCCACATAGTCCAGTCATTGGGTATACAGTTTTTCGGCCTGTGTAATTTGGGCGTCATCAGATTTCACTTGGCTTTATTTCTCTTGTTATACTCCTCTTCTATTGCCATCTTTTCAGGTGTATCAGTTAAGGCGCTTTAAACGGCTGTCAAAGTCGCTACGGGCAAATTAAATCTAAACGTTTGAGTTCAGTTTCAGCTTTAAAATTTCTTTATTGATCATCAAAAATATGGATTACAAAGAGTATGCATTTATATAATTTTTGCTAAATATTAATCTTAATTTAAGTATCTTGTTCGAGAATTGAATACGGCCTATGCAAAATGTTTAAGTTTTTGATTTTGGATAGTAAAGATTTTCGCAGCTTTCGCTATTAATAATTTTGTGAGTTTGGGTAAAAATGTTGTCAAAAACCCATGAGATTTTTGTTTTGGCTTACAACTAGATAACAGATAAAATAGAAATATGCGAGCTTACAAAATAACTTACAAGCTAAAGATGCTGAGGGACGGCATTTATTTGTCTATCAATAAATGGTAAGGCATTTTGTACTTCGTCTTAAAAGGAGCTTCCTCCCTAGTCCATATTTTTACATCCTGCAATTCAGGTATATTTATCTGCGTTTCATAGAAACTTCTTGTTTTCTCGTAAACTTCATTCTTAATAAGTGGAATCTTAAGTTTATGATGAATATCTAAATTTCTGTCTCTACATTTTGCATCAACTATCATTCTGAGGCACTTATTTTGAAGTCTTTGTAATTTAAGTATATTTGATTTATTTGTATTGCTCCAAACTGGCACTGCATAGAGCATCACAGCCTTAATAATCATATTATATAGAATGATTTTATTTTTAATACTTAACTTACTTTTTCTCCTGATAAGGCAAAAGAGGGTA